>JAWPHD010024366.1:0-19381 GCA_037043455.1 Cyrtodaria siliqua | reverse complement strand
GATAGAACAGAACACAAAACCAGTCAAAACACAAGTTGCTAGAACAAAACACAAAACCAATCAAGCACAAGTGATGCTAGAGCAGGGTGCCTAAAACAGAAGACAAAACCTGTCAAATACAAGTGATGATAGACCAGAACACAAAACCAGTCAAACACTGTTCTGTTTGGAAAACGGGACATGCACAGTGCAACAAGTTATGCCAGAACAAAACACAAAACCAGTCAAACACAATTGATGCTAGAACAAAAGCACAGAACCAGTCAAACACAATTGATGCTAGAACAAAGCACAAAATCAGTCAAACACAAGTGATGCCAGAACAAAACACAAAACCAGTCAAGACACTTCTGCAACTTTACCCATACATGTAGACACATATGAAATATATATTTTGTTTGGTCTTATATGTTAATACCTTGTTAAAAGGCCAGCACTGTCACGAAAACAATTTTCCTTGAATCAAACTTATATGCACAGTTATTCCCCTTGTTTTGGTTTAAACAGCATTTCCGGGTCTTGGGGTTTAAACTTTGATTTACACAGTTTTGTTCTATTGAAAAAAACAGAAGATAACCCCAGCACCAAAAAGACGTGAGAAAGTAAGCTGACCTGTTTCACTCACTTTTGCGCCATACAACTTTCAAGAATGAATATTTTCAGATTACCTCACAAATTATTGTGATTTCGCAATGTTTTAGTAGCAAGCACACTAACTCTGGTTTTTGATGATTATTTATAGTTGATTCAGACTGACTGAGTGACTGGGGGGGTGGGACTGTGTGTGTGTTGACTATGCCGACAATAATTTCTGGTGTGGGGTGGGGGGGGGGGGGGGGGGGGGGACTGTGTGTTGTTGACTATGCCGACAATAATTCTCGTGAACTATAAAAATCACTGGCAGTAAAAGCCACTTGTATTAATTGCCAATGAACAGAGTATAAACCCCCAGCTGTATACATACTATCACTTAACACATTCCACCATTCTTTCAATTGATCTTAAAATATAGAAGCAAATGATAGACAGCAAGACAGCCAGTCTGACAAACATTTTAGATTCAAGTTCAGCTTATGGATTTATAAGACGGCATTACAAAGATTTGTCCACTAGTCTATAATTTGTAAATCAATATTTATAAAGTAGTATAAATATTTTTAAATTGATTTCCGTTTTACTATATATAGTAGTAGCTGGTTTCCGTTTTACTATATAATTATAGTATCTGGTTTCCCTTTTACTATACAGTCGAAACTTCTGATAGCTCGAACACCGGTGAATCGAATACCATCTGTAACTCGAACACATTTTCCGGTCCCGACACAACTCCTATATAATTCAATGTAATTTATCCTCGATTATTCGAATATTATTTCTCGAATACCCTGGCTCGCTTGAATACTTTTACAGTCCGAAGATCCATTTGTAGTGTGAATTTAAACCTCGCTTAATCGAAGGTGATCATCCGTTGCCACGCGACGTCGGCCATATTAATTGTAATCGACGGGGTTGTTTGTAGCAAGTTCGATCATGATGCGAAAACAGGTAAAGTTGATTGTTAAAGGTGCGAACATTTATGACTGAAAAGCGATAATAGACAGATAAATTTTATGTATAGTGAACTTTTTTTTAAATAAAACAACTGTACAAACAAAAACGTTATGTGTAGTTAGATACATCAACAGTGAATTATGTGCTACGCAATTGTCTATTCTATTCAATTCTATGTACCGAAACCAGTCCTTACCTTGTTCTATTATTCGGAACTTCCGGCATGTATGTTAAAATGTATTTGTGTGATATTTTTTTAAATAAATGATAAAAACAAACACATTATTGCCGTTTTTCTTGTATTTTCAGTGTAACAATAACATGTTATATATCCGTTGAGGTTTAAACAAAGATGCATTAACATAAAAAACATACCGAGAACGATACACACCTAGACAAGTAACACTATTTGTCGGGCGGTACACAAATTCGGATAGATATTTTGTTTTTTATCGTTCCTCGATGCCTCGAAGCCACCGATAGCTCGAACATATCCATATGGTCCCGCTGACTTCGAGCTATCGAGGTTCGACTGTATATAGTATCTGGTTTCTGTTTTACTATATAATATTATAGTATCAGGTTCTGTTTACTATATAATTAGTATCTGGTTCGAATAATAATATTATCTGGTTTCCGTTTTACTATAATACTATCTGGTTTCCGTTTTACTATATATAGATATCTGTTCGAGTTTTACTATATATAATATCTGGTTTCCGTTTTACTATATATAGTATCTGGTTTCCGTTTTACTACCACCGACTTGGTGATTATAACGGTATTTCTCACATGGGTACTCCTTATGAGATCTGACCGCATGACTTATGTGATTTGAGGCAGCTTCATAGTTGAAAGGATGATTGTATGAATCGGTACAAGTCGGGCCCGGCTTCTAGTGTAAGGATGATTATGATCAAGGTACCAGTCTGGGCCCGGCTTCTAGTGTAAGGATGATTTATGATCGGTACCAGTTGGGCCCCGGCTTCTCGTGTAAGGATGATTATGATTCGGTACCAGTTGGGCCCGGCTTCTAGTGTAAGGATGATTATGATCACAGTTACTCGGTACCATTGGGCCTGGCTTCTAGTGTAAGGATGATTATGATTGGTACCAGTTGGCCCGGCTTCTAGTGTAAGGGATGATTATGATCAGGTACCAGTTGGGCCCGGCTTCTAGTGTAAGGATGATTATGATTGGTACCAGTTGGCCCGGCTTCTAGTGTAAGGATGATTATGATCGGTACCAGTTGGGCCCGGCTTCTAGTGTAAGGATGATTATGATCGGTACCAGTTGGGCCCGGCTTCTAGTGTAAGGATGATTATGATCGGTACCAGTTGGGCCCGGCTTCTAGTGTAAGGATGATTATGATCGGTACCAATTGGGCCTGGCTTCTAGTGTAAGGATGATTATGATTGGTACCAGTTGGCCCGGCTTCTAGTGTAAGGATGATTATGATCGGTACCAGTTGGGCCCGGCTTCTAGTGTAAGGATGATCATGATCGGTACCAGTTGGGCCGGCTTCTAGTGTAAGGATGATCATGATCGGTACCAGTTTGGCCCGGCTTCTAGTGTAAGGATGATTATGATTGGTACCAGTTGAGGCCAGCTTCTAGTGTAAGGATGATTATGATCGGTACCAGTTGGGGCCGGCTTCTAGTGTAAGGATGATTATGATCGGTACCAGTTGAGGCCAGCTTCTAGTGTAAGGATGATTATGATCGGTACCAGTTGGGGCTGGCTTCTAGTGTAAGGATGATTATGGAAGAAGTTTATCAGTCACCTTTAGAATCCCCTTTTCGGTATTTATTGACATTCGAGCAAGCATTTATTTAAGTGCTAACTGTGGCGGCTGTAAAAGTTACCCGAATATGAATCAATAGTGTCACTTTGGGGACTTTTACCCCTCTACATATATATAATGGACTGTTCTTTCTTTGAATTAAGACCGTTCCATTTATGTGACAAAGGGCTGTTTTGAGGAAAATTACTGATCAGCAGCCAGACATTGTAAACCCTGATCAGCCTGAGAGTTACTCGCAGGCTAATCTGGGTTTACAATGGATGCAAAGGCTATTATAGTCATTCTTAGTGGGTTAAGGGTTGAAGTACAATACAAACTAAGCCGGTACTAAGGGGCATGAGAGGTATTGCATCTTTCTTATTATTTTTATCAAAAAAAGATTACCTCTCATGAACAGACTCAATAAAACCGAGACTGTTACTTTTCCCTCTTCGTGCTGCTTCCAAGAAATCCCATTTTCAGCATTTAGAGTGCACATACACCGTCCCTCATATTATTTATAAGTCAATACACATATAAATATTCCAGTGTGGCAGTAGGGTCAAACCGGGTACGTTTGGACGGCCCGGTACAATCGGACGCTTGATTACACTCACAACACTGTTTGAGAGTACTTACTGGTATATCACGTATGATGTCATAATCTTATCCATTAAAAATCGGTGTTCTGAGCTTTGAGTTTGTTATTATTATGCAAAATGTAACACACTTTTTGATTTGTCAAATAATGCATACGTGATCAAAACCTGTTTGGCACCTGGTTTACAAACACTTCATATAGGAATATCCTGTTAACCACACCTGCAAATCTGCGATATTACTCAATCTTGTTGGTCATACTTCTTTGACATTTGTGTCCATCTGAGAAATTAAGTTACGTAGTTGATGATTAAAATATAAAAATGTATATTCGTTTATTGTTGGGTTCATTTATTTGACAAAATGTAAGTGTTCGACTGTACCATACTCCTCCTGGTAAAATAGTGGATGGTACAATCGGACACCTTAATACGCTCAATTCAAACTGGTAATTTCAAATGAAACATGTGCAGATTTAGGCTAGAGGTATCACTCTTACTTAAGCTCCTTCTAAAACAATAAACATTAATTTAATTTTGTTAAATTATTATAGATCTAATAAATCAATTTGAAACCATCTCCACACTTCCAGCCCCAGGAAAATGGAGGCAAATGATTGGTTGGGGCGTGTTTTTCTATATTTGTATATATGTACTGAAATAGTAGTTGTGTATGGCTCCATATACCGTCTTTTACCTTGTATAGTGATTTTTGATTTTAGTTGAATTGGGGTTTTAAGGCGCACCAACACATGAAAAGGTTATATGACGCCTAACAGGCATGAACATGCCAGGCTCATCTTCCATGTACATCGAGATAAAATATGGAAAATGGGCCTAGAACCTTCTCACCCTGAACTGCAGAGTTGCTGCAAGTTCTATCGTAGAAACTCCATTTACGCTGGAGCCACGTTATTGTTTTTCTGCCACTGCTCTTTTGATGCGAGCGAGATAGCACCTGAAACAATGCAGGGATCATGATGAAGACCAGTCCTGTAATGAACATGAACAAAAAATGATAAAATGAACATGAATTTGGAGGGATTCTACCCCTCTGCCTAACCCTCCAAAGCGATCTGCAGTGGCCCTATTCTTTGCCCCGTGACCAAACGGGGGCCCCCCGGGAACCACACGGGGCAGATTTTTGATTTAAAAACCCTTTTACCGTTTTCGAACTTTCGCAGATGTCCGAGTGTACCATCATGGGTGTATGAATGCACCGGTAAGAGTCCGACTGTACCAGAGATGTGATGACAAAAGCATACAAATGGTTGAATAAGTGTTAAATGGAATGATTATTTCTGTTTTCATTTGAAAACGATCCGCCTATGACCCTTCATTATGCAGTTATTTCATAAAGCTTCCGGCACACAGATTGTATCAAAACAAGTGTCTGAATACGAAGTTGTCCGACAGAACGTACCAGGTTGGACTATTATTTTCACCGATATAATTATATATACACCGATATAAATATGTGATATATATAAGGTTAGCTGGGACTTTTTACTACTGCGAATCTTATAGTTTTGAGTTGATGCAAACGATAACAAAAATATATTAATCAAGTAAACAAATTGTTTTGTTTTCATTTCAAGAATATGTAAACATTTTCATTCATTTATGAAAATAATTGTGCCAATTAAATTCTCTCCAAACCACACAAATTTATATTCTCTATTATTTGTTTTATCTGGTTGTTACTTAATAATATTGATAAAACAAGAGGCCCAAGAGGGCCTGTGGACGCTCTACTGGCTAACATGGCTCTTATAACATCAATGAAGTGAGTGACTGCCATTTACATTTTTTTGAAAGTTTCGGGCAAAAAACAGCTTTTTAACTAAATCAAGGGCCATAACTAAAGAATCTGGTAAAGTTTGGTAAAGATCAGGGGCACGTTTTTATGAAAGATCTTACGATAATTTTGATCGTAAATCAAATTATTAAATGTTTCGCTATATGTTAAGTTAAACAGATAAAACAATATTCTTTAACCTATCTAACACATATATTGTTTATGCAATATTTCCACCCTTTATTGCTTGCTTCAAATGCTTTTAACGAAAATGGTAGATGGTATTTGATTTTGACTTACGATCAAAATTATCGTAAGTTGTTTCATAAAACAGGGCCCAGATGAAAAATGAAGGCCCTACCATATTAACGAGGCAAAATATAGCATTTTAAATAAATCAAGAACTCCTCTGTTACTGGTCCGACTGGTCGAACATAGAGCTAAAAAAAAAAATAAAAAAAAAAAAAAATATTTAAAAAAAAAAAAAAATTAAAAAAAAATAGTTAAAAAAAGAAACAAATATTTAAAAAAAAATAAAAAAAAAATAAAAAAAAAATAAAAAAATCAATAAAATATTTAAAAAAAATAAAAAAAAAAAAATAAAAAAAAAAATTAAAAAAAAAAAATCAATAAAAATTAAAACAAAAATTAATTTAAAAAAAAATAAATTCCCTATACAAGTCTATGTAAAACATGTGACCCTTAAACAAGCATTGACGTTAAACTGTGACCCCCGGGGCGGGGCCAGATGTGACCCCAGGGTCAGCATTTGAACAAAATAATGGTAAAGGACCATAAGCTTATAGCAACAGCAAAATATTAAACCTCTGGCTCTTGCAGTTTCAGAGAAGAAGATTTTTTAAGTTTTTCCCTAAACATGTCTATGTAAAACATGTGACCCTTGGGGCAGGGCCAAATGTGACCCCAGGGTCACCATTTGAACAAACTTGATAAAGGACCATAAGCTTATAATAAATGTAAAATATCAAACCTCTGGCTTTTGTAGTTTCCAAGAAGAAGATTTTTAAAAAAAAAATCCTATATAAGTCTATGTAAAACTGTGACCCTCGGGGCGGGGACAAATTTGACCCCAGGGTCACCATTTGAACAAACTTAGTAGAGGACCATAAGCTGATGCTACAAGTAATACATGAGAGCTCTGTGCCATGTGGTTCCAGAGAAGAAGAACTTTTTCAGATTTTCCCTATACAAGCCTATGTAAAACTGTGACCCCCGGGGTGGGGCCAAATGTGACCCATGGGTCAGCATTTGAACAAACTTGGTAGAGGACCACAAGCTTATAGCAAATGCAAAATATTAAACCTCTGGCTCTTGCAGTTTCAGAGAAGAAGATTTTTAAGTTTTTCCCTATACATGTCTATATAAAACATGTGATTCTTGGGGCGGGGCCAAATGTGACCCGAGGGTCACCATTTGAACAAACTTGGTAAAGGACCATAAGCTTATAGTAAATGCAAAATATCAAACCTCTGGCTGTTGTAGTTTCCGAGAAGATTTAAAAAAAAAAAATCCTATATAAGTCTATGTAAAACTGTGACCCCCGGGGCGGGGACAAATTTGACCCCAGGGTCACCATTTGAACAAACTTAGTAGAGGACCATAAGCTGATGTAATACATGAGCGCTCTGTGCCTTGTGGTTTCAGAGAAGAAGATTTTTTAAAGTTTTTTTCTATATGTCTATATGAAAAACATGCAAAACCTCAATATACAAACTTTGGACCCCCGGGGCACGGCCATTTTTGACCCCGGGGACTTTATTTGAACAAACTTGACAGTCTAGGCGTTGGCGATCATTTTAAAAGAAAAACTGTTGAAATCTGTCCAGCGGTTCTGGAGAAGAAGATTTTTTAAGGTTTCGACCATATATGGTAATGGCAGCCATGTTGGATGTAGCGCTGACCTAATTTTAACAAATCTAAAAAGCATTCATCTAAGGATCATCCATGTGAAGTTTGGTCAAAATTAGCCAAGCGGTTTCTGAGGAGAAGTTGTTTAAAGAAAAGTTAACGGACGGACGGATGGACGGAAGACGGACAACGGAAGACGGACAACACACCATCCCATAAGCTCTGCTGACCCTTGGCCAGTAGAGCTAATTACATGTATAGCAACTTTAAATAAACTCTTTTAACTCCAAATGGTATAATTTCAGCAAAATGTTGCCAGATGTTGCAACAGTAATTAATCACAGGACCAATACAACACATACAAGTGTCAAACGATGTTGTAACATTCATAATTTAAAGGGATCGGAGGCGATCTAGAAGAACTGTTGATGTCTATCAAAATATAAAAGTAAACCAAGATAATGAGCTTCAGTTTATAAAAAGTGCACGTGCACTTAACCCTTAACCCTAAGCATGACTATAATAGCCTTTGCATCCATTGTAAACCCAGATCAGCCTGCGAGTAACTCACATGCTGATCATGGTTTACAATGTCTGGCTGATGATCAGTCATTTTCCCAAACACCCCTTTGTCACATAGATGGAATGGTCTTAATTCAAAGAAAGAACAGTCCATTATATATATGTAAGTGGTTAAGGGTTACTTAGTCCTCCAGTCAGTCTGATTTGATTATTGTTTATGGAATGCTTCAACCGGAAAACTTGATTCATGGGAGCTTTTTTGTTGCAAAAATAAATTAATGCATATGGTCTTTTTTTTTAAAGTGATTTTGTGACTGAAATACATTTTATTACATTTTTTGTACCTCTACCTGTAACACAATTAAACAAGAAAATCGGAAGAACCGATGGATCCTCCCCGAAATGTATCCTCAACTTATCATATGGCCTTGTATCACCCAGCAGTTTTCAATTTGCAGATCCATTAGTAGTTTTTGACTTATGCTTCCGACAAGAATAACAAGTACAAAATTACAAAGGGCAATAACTCTAATTTGAATGAGACAAAGTTACGGTTCTTGCACCCTGCACTTCCTCTCATTGCCCTCAAACTGTGTGTGAAGTTTCATTGCAGTCCCAACAGTAGTTTTGAAGTTATGCTCCAGACAAAAATTCTAAGTATAAAACTACAAAGGGCAATAACTCTTAATTTGAATGATGACAGAGTTATGGTTCTTGCAATCTGCACTTCCTCTCATTGCCCTCAATCTGTGTGTGAAATTTCATTGCAGTCCCAACAGTGGTTTTGAAGTTATGCCCTGGTCAAAAAATTTAAGTATAAAACTACAAAGGGCAATAACTCTTATTTGAACGAGTTATGATTCTTGCACTCTGCACTTCCTCTCATTGTGTGAAGTTTCATTGCAGTCCCATTCGTAGTTTTGAAGTGATGCTCCGGAGAAAAATTCTCTATAAAATTACAAAGGGCAATAACTCGAACCTGAATTATGTCGGAGTTACAGAACATCATGACAATATGCGCATCTCCATTTGATATTGATACTTCCTAGCAAGTTTTCGCAAAATTCTAATATTGGGTTATAGAAAAATAGCCCAGACAAGAATTTTCTAGTTAACAGACTACCATGTATATATCAATTAAACATAAAAAGGGCCATGACTCAGTGGAAAATTATCAAATCGGAAAGTCACGATAATATGCGCATCTTCACTTGTTATTGATACTTCCTAGCAAGTTTCGCAAAATTCTAACAAGGGGTTAAAGAAATAGCCCAGATAATAATTTGCATGGACGCACGGATGGAGTCGGGCTAGGTGGCGGCTATATGCTTCCCCGAACTTTTCAGGGAGCATAATAAATGAAGTGTTATATTTTAATGAAGTATTTTTATTATTTCAAAACGTTAGATGAATACCATGAAGGAGGATAGATTCCTAGTACATCAATGTGAAAAATTAAGATAGCATTAACTAGGATACAACATCATTTCAAAGGACACATGACAGTCTTAATTTGTTTCAAACTCACATAGTTTTCTACACAACTGCATATTTGCAATTACTAATTATAATTACTACAATGTCCAAAGCATATTTGTGGTCCTGCCATTAAGTGATGGGAAAGCTTATATTAGCAGGATTTTATAATGGATATTTTTCGACAATAAAACACGTTTAAAAACATTTTTTACTGAAAAAATGCGATAACCTGTTTAAGATTACCTATTAAATGTTTCAATTTTACAATAGGCAATTTTTTTAAGCCGAAAAAAAGGTTTTACTTCATACCCCAGTCAACCGCGTTTTCACTTCTTGGAGAAGGGGTTGGATGGGGTATGAAAGTTAATATTCGGACCACATAATGAAATTGTTTTACATATTACTAATTACTAAATATATTGCACCTATGATATATTTAAACATAATATATTGCACCTATGATATATTTAAACACATTGTAGAATAAGGATGAAAATTGAAATCTCAAAACAAAATTCACTGTTTCATTCTTCAGCACACCTTAGATCAATAAAAGAGAAGTGATCACTGAATTGGCACAAATCAGCAAATCATGGACATGATCAAAACATCATGGCCTTGCTCAACCAATCATGAACCTGATCAACCAATCACGAACCTGATCAACCAATCACATCCACCCAATCATGAACCTGATCAACCAATCACATCCACCCAATCATGGACCAGATCAACCAATCACATCCACCCAATCATGGACCAGATCAACCAATCACATTCTCTCAATACACATCCACCTTATCGCCGTAGTCCAATAATTTTTATTGGTGTGGCTGGTCATACAAGTAATTTCTGAGTTTTTTTTGTATTTGTTACAAGTTTTGTTACCATAGCAACCACATTTCTTATTCAAAATCTACCCAAAAGGCATAATGCAAAAGGGGAGGTGCACAACTAGACCATGACACAAACATTCCTGCCACGTTTGAAGTTTGTAGTGGTATTTGTTCTTGAGTTTAATAATCGTGAGGACAAGTAATTTTTAGTATTTTTTACAAGTTTTGTTACCATAGCAACCATATTTCTTATGCGAATCTACCCAAAAAGGGAGATGCACAACTAGACCATGACACAAACATTCCTGCCAAGTTTCGAGTTTGTAGCGATAGCTGTTCTTGAGTTATCACGAAGACAGGATTTCAAGATGGACCGACCGACCGACCAACTGACCGACACTTGCAAAGCAATATACCCCTCCTTCTTCGAACTATGCTGCTTGGTGCAACGTTACCAATCTTGCTTTGATTGCATTTTTTAAAATAAATACGACAACAAATAAGAACATAATATGAAATTATAAGTACCACAGAGCACGAAAATTCCACTCGTCCGTTCGTATTGAAGAGTGAAATTCAAATCTGGACGGGTGAAACCCATGAATCGGTCGTCCGAGAGGACGAGTAACATTTCAGTGGAAAACAACAACTAAGAAAATAGTTTTTACATCGTTCATTAAGCGATTAAATGCAGTAAATTATAAGTCGCAACTCTGTTTATTCAGCGATAAAATGCAATTTAAGTCAACCGGATATTGGGAAACTGAAGCATTTCCGTTTTGGGACATTCTAAAATGCGGCTCCCGTTCTAATTTCACGGAGCGTGAACGTTACGGTATTTGATGTTATACAAGGGCCTTCAGGAAGGGGAATTGCAAAAAGTATGCTGATTTCCTGTATTGTAGTTTAACATTTTCTATTATTTTTTTAAGAGGGGAAAAGGGGGAAATATATACCATGCCAGAGTAACTGGCCATGATCAGACTGTAGTAAACTATAGAATATAAATATGAATATAGTCATCTATAATACTGGTCAAAGTTTTATAATTTTCATTGATTTATATAAAGAAAAAAACAACACATTATGATGTTTGCCTTTGTTTTATTTATATATAATAGTGTTAAATGATGGTATCTGACTACTTTGACTTGTGAACTTTTACAGTCGGAGCTAGTGAGTGAGTGAGGACGAGTAAATGTCAATGGCACTTGTACTACAGGACGAGTATACAGTAAAATATATTTCGTCCCCTGTACAGGGTAGGCAAAATATCAAGACTATATGAAGCAAAATACGAAAATTACAGGAAAAGTACACAGACTTCTCGAACAACCCTCGTACAGTAGTCTTTCTAAAAACCTGACCTTACCAACTACAAAATATATTTTTCACATGAAGATTATTGCAAACTGTATAGCTTTCTTATGCGTTTCATAACATTAAGGTGCATATTTATGTTTAAAATTGAGTCTCAAATGGCCTAAAATATAAGCTAGAAGGCAGGATCTGGACTCTTAAAAGAATCAGGTGGAGCATGCCCCAGGACCCCATAGCTCAGGCTGCTCAACTTATTATAAAATGTCAGAAAAATCTGCTGAACATCTCTGTGAAATATACATCATCTCTTTAATAACACATCAGTTACATACTAGCCTCTATTCAGATTGCATGGCCCCAGACATCATTTATCATATCTATTAAACAAATAGACAATTTGTCTTAATATAATATGTAAAAATTAATGAGTTGCAGGAAACTGACTGCATAATATATATACTGAGGGAAAAAAGTTCAGCAAGTTTTTGTTGCACCCTGGAAATAATACATTTTTGATTGTAAAATCCATAGACACAATATTTTATTAAACACACATCAATAACAGTCGAACATCTTAATGACTTAACGAATAAATGAAAGTAGGGGTCAAGCCCGTAAAGTCCGTAAATGTCAGTATAGCTTGTATACAGTATTATTTCATCTAAAAAACTTGCTAAACTTTTTTCCCTCAGTATATAACTCATAAGCCGTTTTCGACAAAGGGAATCCCACTATATGATTCTACAAAACAAACCCGCTCTTAATATGAAATGTTTCGTCAAAGTTGACATTATCAAAACCCATCATCATGCAAACATATCATGCATTTTTAATTAATGTTGCATGCATAACCGCACTCAATAGTGTCAACTGCGTGACTGCATGCATAGAAATAATAAAAGTAACAGCTTATAATTTCAGCCAACCTCAGCTCATCATTGACTGAACATTCCTTATAAATCAATATAAAAGCACCTTCTCTGAACAACGCCCTTAATGACCTGTTTGTTAATGAAGCAATAACAGGTACCAGTGGATACTTCTGTACAAGACAATGCCATGAAATATGTTTACAAGCTCCCCACACGCAATGCTTTACTCACAGACAACCATTAAACTTAATGGTGACCCTGACAATAGTTCAGTTTCTTATTATAGCTTCAGTCTTGATTAGGGCTTATTAGGTGCATTGAATCTTCCCCAGGTGATTATTTACAATCATATTTTATTTAAGAGACAATTTTAATGGCATTTTCAACCTATCATGTATATGGATATGATAATTTGTTTCCCCGGTGCTTTTTTACAAAAGTCACAGATTATTTTAAGACAATTTTAATGCCATTTTAAACCTATCATGTAAATGGATATGATAATTTGTTTCCCAGGTGCTTATTTACAGTTTATTTTAAGACAATTTTAAAGGCAATGTATACCTATCATGGACACCAGGTGCTTATTTACAAAGTCACAGGTTATTCAGACAATTTTAATGGCATTTTAAACCTATTTGTATCATGGATAAGATATACTCTCCCCAGGTCAGTCTATTCAGACAATTGTAATGGCATTTTAAACCTTTTATGTATCATGAATAGGATACACTGAAGAGAGATTAGCCATGACTTTTCAACTTTTATCACTTTTAACATCCTTATACATAATTAGTGTTCTGGCTAAAGAATATAATTTTTATGACAATTATTGTTAAAATATTTTTTAAAGAATGATCTTGAGAAGAGATTTTCTTTATTTCTATATTTTTATTATATACTTCCCAGTGAAATAGTGAATTTATAAATAAAACCTTATATTTTCATTGTTTATATAAATTTTCACATGTGAAATATCTCTAAATTATATTTTACATGTGAAATATCTCAAAATGACGGCATGCAACTGTTGACATATTGTTTACATTGATGTCGTTATTGACGTCATTATGTTACAGACGTCATTGTTTTGGCGCATTATTTTTTTTTTGCATAAATTTCCAGGTTGTTAGTATATAATAAATAGAATATTTGTTGGTTTGTCGTGAATACAGGATTTATATTCAGCGCGAAATGAGAAAACTCAAATATAAGTTTTCTCACTTCTTGATGAAAATAAATCCTATACAAACAAATATCCTCTATATATTTATTTGTATGCAAATGATGACATTAATAACATTTAAACTATTAACCTACTTACCTACAGACCTTAGGCCAAAAAAAAAATAGGTGTATTTCCTATTGCAGGCTCTAAAAAAATAGGGTAGGTCGGTATAGGCATTTTCTTTTTTGGAGCAAGATATTGCGAGATATCTCATAAACCCCATACAAGTTGATGATACAACTGAAAGTTTCTCTGTGATGTCACTTTACATCGATACATTGTCATAAAAAGTTTTAGGGTTGGTCCCTTAAAAATAGGGTTGGTCGGGCCACCGGAAACACAGGTATTTTTTTTCGGCCTTAGGAGTGTTCAGCACATCAAAACTAAGCAAACGTCCCTGTCCAATCTTTTTATATTTCTTAAAGTAACACAAGTGCCAAATTTCGCTATAAATCCGTTTTTCCAAACTCTACCCATGTGTTGAGGTCACAAATTGATGCATATATGCTAAGTAAAACTGTATATGTATCCACGGGTTCATAAAATACCCGCACATAAATATGTGTGAAATGAATTTTAGAGTTGGTAACATTTCATTCGAAGCTTCAAACAACAACAAGGCGATGTTTTTGGCTGGCCGGTTTTCATGTTTATATTGTATTTCTAGAGTTAGGATTTGCAATTATATGTTAGTTTTATATATACCTTATCGTTCGTCGAATTTGAAGCGGTGTGCATATGTTGTAAAATTAGCCTGCTGTTGGCGGGTGAGTGACTTTAACAAAGGAGACGGTTTTCCTTCTTTCTTTCTAATTCCCCAATACAATTATCTGAAAGAGTAAACAATGAACACTCAATAAAATGCACATGCAAATGCCATTAATTTGAGCTGCATGCTACCTTCCGTTTAGTTATTATGTAAAGGTTTGTTCTGAGAAACTCAATGAGAGGTCTGGTTTTTGTTGGCAACAGTTGTGAAAAAACTGTGTGATTGTGAATTGCAAATCATGGAAAATAAAACATATAGGATGATTATGGTACAATTATCAAAAAGAAATTAGTGGTTTTTTTTGTGTTTTTTTAATGACACTACAATCTCTACCACACCCACTTCTGTATTAAGTAATAGATAAGTTGTTTTGCAAGGACAGAAATATACTGTCATGCCTGGTACTTTCACCTATCTCAAGCACACCTCTTTATCTCAAGGCATCAACATCATTTACTTATTTAATACAGTCTTTTAAAAAACACAATTAACCCTAATAGTCATTATAAATAATAATATATAATTACTGGTGTGATTATAGTTTAATGTACTGTAGGCGACTCTGCTCAGTGTATGTGATACTAATTATGCAGCTGTACCATCCTTAAACAATTGTTGGTTTGCTGTGCTCCAACCTACTCTCTAAAAAGGCACACCAAATCGGGTCAATATGAGGTATATGTATATTGTAAATATGTATATTGTAAATTCTATTTTTTTACTATAAATCAGTAAAAATAAAAAATAAAAGACGAGGTCCTACCTACCTACCTACCTACCTACCTACCTACACTTAAAACTTTTTTGGTCAGAGCACAACAAACCAACACTTTTTAACGATGGCCCCAGCTTTATTTGTAAACTGTAATTACAGCAAACAATTATCATCAATGAAATAGTATCTGTCAGATTTAACTCCTTTGTTGTGTTACAATTTATTATTTCAACAGATCAGGGTTTTTGTGTTTTTTTTACAATAAGTTTTAGTGGCTCAACTACTGATGATGGTACGTAAGATTAACTGGTTTATTACATAAGAAGTTGGATTGCCATTATATTTCCAAAATAACACTGTGAGATTTCTATAACAATGCACGTGCATTCCATATGCTCAATGGTTTTACTTGACCTTATAAGTACATCACAGTAAACCTAACAATGCATGTACATTCCTTACGCTCAATGGTTTTATTTGACCTTAAAAGGACATCATAGTAAACTTAACAATGCACGTGTATTTCATATGCTCAATGATTTTATTAGACCTTATGACATCATGGTAAACCAAACAATACACATGCATTCCATATGCTCAATGATTCCATATGCTCAAGGGTTTTACTTGACCTTAAAAGGACATCATAGAAAATCTAATAATGCATGTACAGTCCATATATGCTCAAGGATTCCATATGCTCAAGGGTTTTACTTGACCTTAAAATGACATCATAGTAAACTTAACAATGCACATGCATTTCATATGCTCAATGATTCCATATGCTCAAGGGCTTTACTTGACCTTAAAAGGACATCATAGAAAATCTAATAATGCATGTACAGTCCATATATGCTCAAGGATTCCATATTGCTCAAGGGTTTTACTTGACCATAAAAGGACATCATAGAAAATCTAATAATGCATGTACAGTCCATATATGCTCAAGGATTCCATATGCTCAAGGGTTTTACTTGACCATAAAAGGACATCATAGAAAATCTAATAATGCATGTACAGTCCATATATGCTCAAGGATTCCATATGCTCAAGGGTTTTAATTGACCATAAAAGGACATCATAGAAAATCTAATAATGCATGTATGTACAGTCCATATATGCCCAAGGATTCCATATGCTCAAGGGTTTTACTTGACCATATAAGGACATCATAGTAAACTTAAGCTTGCCGCACTTGTGATGATTGTTTATATAGAACGTGCATTTTACTAAATCTACTTAGGATTGTGAAAACACAGCAAACTGCACCATCTCTTTGTATTCTGATACACTGGTGTTTCACGGTTGGGACTATAATTTGTATTCATACACTGGTTTTTCACGGTTGGGACTTTAATTTGTATTCATACATTGGTGTTTCATGTTCGGGACTTTAATTTGTATTCATACACTGGTGTACTATGGTTGGGACTACAAATTGTATTCATGCATTGGTGTATTGTGGTTGGGACTATAAAATATTAAATTTATTGGGAGTCTTCACTGTTGTAAACCATCTTCCTAGGACCTGTTTTAGACACAGGAAGTTAGTGTGGAAGTTAGAAGTGAAAACTGATTGTAAATTTAAATATAACTTGGTTCCCCCATTCCATGGTCTTCTTCTAAACCAGTATCTGAAGAATGTGTATGGTTCCAGACCTGTGCAAATTATGTAACAAACAACATGGAATCTGCAGATAAGTCAATTCTCAGTGCCAATTATATCCTGTACATTTAACATACATCAAAACTAACTGTTTGCCTTATCTTTTATATGTGTCAGAATTAAACTGGAGCAGATATCTGAGATTTACCCCACCCTTCCTCTCCTGTAACAGCACGTAGACATTTTGTTCTTCTGTATATCAACCACTCGCTGATTGACTGACTTACGTCCCTGGCCGATGGACGTAGCAATAAACATTCAAAATACATCAAATTAATAAATAATATGCTTATTCATAAAATAGGTGATTTGGTTATATTATTGCTGCATTCTCCAATTCAAATCACATTTACTAAATGAGTTTCATCAATAAGTCTCTTTTACCATTTGATCCATATGTAGATCTACCTACTAGTTAACTTAGAAAAAACATGATGCTGATGACAACTGGGTCAGGCACCATTACCACAGGTAACAGGTGGGCAGTCACAGGCTGGGTCACGCACCCTTACCACAGGTAACAGGTGGGCAGTCACAGGCTGGGTCAGGCACCCTTACCACAGGTAACAGGTGGGCTGTCACAGGCCGGGTCAGGCAACCTTACCACATAAAACAGGTGGGCAGTCACAGGCAGTCACAGGCTGTGTCAGGCACCATTACCACAGGTAACAGGTGGGCAGTCACAGGCTGAGTCAGGCACCATTACCACAGGTAACAGGTGGGCAGTCAAAGGCTGGGTCAGGGCACCCTTACCACAGGTAACAGGTGGGCTGTCACAGGCCGGGTCAGGCAACCTTACCACATAAAACAGGGGGCAGTCACGGGCTGGGTCAGACAGGATCTCTCACCACACAGTAACAGTGGTAACCTGAAATTAATCGGAGTACTGAAAACATTATTATTTTACTCAAATATATTTTTTTGATAGTTTGTCATTCGATCTGAAACAAACCAGACACTTGCTTTATCAACCAAATCATAGACAAAGATGTGTTTTTTTCTCAGTGAAAGTGCTGTTCAACAGGTCAATAACATATTACGTAGACTATTTAGAGCACTCCCAATAATTGAATTAGGATTTTACGCCGCACCAACACAAGAAAGGTTATCTGGCGCCAAACAGGGATGAACATGCCAGGCTCATTCTCCATTTACATCTAGATAAAAATATGGAGAATGGGCCTAGAACCTTCTAACCTGCAGAACTGCGGAGTTGCTTCAAATTCTTTTGTAGACACTCCATTTACGCTGGAGCCACATTTATTGTTAAAGGGAGATCATGCAGAGTAACTCAGAATCACAGAACTATCTATATCTAATACAAACAAGCCAATTAAAACACTGTACACATCTTTATTGACTTGTGGTTGTCATAAATATTTTATTTAAATTAGAAAATTAACTGATCAAAGTACACTACCAGATATGCACCACATCTGTTAATAATGACCCTTTAATTATCTTCACATTCATACTTTAGGGATCTGTATTTATTTGGTGCTACATTCTACAGTATTTATTTCTCTTAATTGTGGACAGTTAACTTTAACTGAAGCAAATTATCTCTGTGGTTTTAATTAACTCAAATTGCCTTTTGTGGTCAATACTGAAGAGTCCAAGGGCATGTTGGCATCCATATCTAGGTTTGAATAAAGTTTTATACCAACTTGGGGGGAGCTAGGAGTTTTCTAATTGTTTTGTCCAATAAATAGACAAACAACAACCCAATCTTTAAACGGTGGAATAATGGGGGTGAGTTCAACATATACCGACTGTGCAATCCTGCCCCTCAAACATTCCCCCACACACCCCAACACGTCTGTCGCTGCCTACGTTGATGTTTTTATTGTTCAAAAAAAAAAGGAGAAAATGATTTCAGAGGTGGTGGGGTGGGGAGGATTTTTAGACAAGGGAGAAATTATAGATGAAGAAATCATTGATTAATTGTATTATATGAAGGACTAGGGATATACTGGTGGGAGGTGCTATTTATAATGTTCCAATGCAGAGATGTTGAAATTTTATCTTATTTTCAGTAGGTGATAACATTTGCGTTACTTTAGTTTTTATCCTTAGGTTCCATAGTAAAATAAAAATCTTTGGCAGAGTAAAAAGACGATAATTTTTAGATTTTGATTTTGAAAGATACACATATTGAATCAATGTGCATGACTGTGCATGAAATATGCAGGGTTTTAAAAGAATCGCACTGTATATACCTTAATTTTAACAGTAAACTTAGTTGAACATCAAGGATAAAGACAGAGTTTATCACCTACCAGAATGTATTGGTATGTCTTATTCCTGGTCTCTGATTCAGGTCAGTTTTTTTTTATGATGCTCTATCAAAATTATGAATATTGCAGTTCACCAG
>JAWPHD010024365.1:0-2500 GCA_037043455.1 Cyrtodaria siliqua | reverse complement strand
GAATATATATGCGTAAGAACGGAATATATATTTGTAGAACGGAATATATATGCGTAAGAACTGAATATATATGCGTAAGAACGGAATATATATGCGTATGAACTGAATATATATGCGTAAGAACGGAATATATTATAGTGTAAGAATGACTATTTAGTGTAGAACTGATTATATATGTGTAAGAACTCAATATATATGCGTAAGTACTGAATATATATGCGTAAGTAATGAATATATATGCGTAAATACTGAATACATATGCGTAAGAGCGGAATAAAATATGAGTAAGAACTGAATATATATGCGTAAGAACGGAATATATGTGTAAGAACGGAATATATATGTGTAAGAACTGAATATATATGTGTAAGAACGGAATATATGTGTAAGAATATATATGCGTAAGAACTGAATATATATGTGTAATAACTGAATATATATGAGTAAGAACTGATATATATGCGTAAGAACTGAACATATATGTGTAAGAACTGAATATATATGCGTAAGAACTGAATATATATGCGTAAGAACGGAATATATATGTGTAAGAACGGAATATATATGTGTAAGAACGGAATATATATGTCTAAGAAGTGAATAGATATGTGTAAGAACTGAATATATATGTGTAAGAACGGAATATATATGTGTAAGAACGCAATATATATGTGTAAGAACCGAATATATATGTGTAGGAACTGAATATATATGTGTAAGAACGGAATATATATTTGTAATAACTGAATATATATGTGTAAAACTGAATAAATATGTCGCAAGAACTGAATATGTATGTGTAAGAAATGAATATATATGCGTAAGAACTGAATATATATGCGTAAGAACGGAATATATATGTGAAGAACGGAATATATATGCGTAAGAACTGAATATATATGTGTAAGAACGGAATATATATATGAACGGAATACATATGTGTAAGAACGGAATATATACGTGTAAGAATATATATGCGTAAGAACGGAATATATATTTGTAAGAACGAATATATATGCGTAAGAACTGAATATATATGCGTAAGAACGGAATATATATGCGTAAGAACTGAATATATATGCGTAAGAACGGAATATATATGTGTAAGAACTGAATATATATGTGTAAGAACTGAATATATATGTGTAAGAACTCAATATATATGCGTAAGTACTGAATATATATGCGTAAGTAATGAATATATATGCGTAAATACTGAATATATATGCGTAAGAGCGGAATAAATATGAGTAAGAACTGAATATATATGCGTAAGAACGGAATATATGTGTAAGAACGGAATATATATGTGTAAGAACTGAATATATATGTGTAAGAACGGAATATATGTGTAAGAATATATATGCGTAAGAACTGAATATATATGTGTATGAACTGAATATATATGAGTAAGAACTGAATATATATGCGTAAGAACTGAACATATATGTGTAAGAAATGAATATATATGCGTAAGAACTGAATATATATGCGTAAGAACGAATATATATGTGTAAGAACGGAATATATATGTGTAGAACGGATATATATGCGTATGAACTGAATATATATGTGTAAGAACGGAATATATATGTGTAAGAAGTGAATATATATGTGTAAGAACTGAATATATATGTGTAAGAAGTGAATATATATGTGTAAGAACTTGAATATATATGTGTAAGAAGTGAATATATATGTGTAAGACTGAATATATTGTGTAAGAACGGAATATATATGTGTAAGAACGGAATAAATACGTGTAAGAACGGAATATATATGTGTAAGAACTGAATATATATATATATGTAAGAACGGAATATATAGTGTAAGAACGGAATATATGTGTAAGGACGGAATATACATGTGTAAGAACGGAATATATATGTAAGAATATATATGCGTAAGAACGGAATATATATGGTGTAAGAACGGAATATATGCATAGATCTGAATATATATGCGTAAGAACGGAATATATATGCGTAAGAACGGAATATGTACTTTTAAGAACGGAATATATATGTGTAAGAACGGAATATATATGTGTAACAACTGAATAAATATGTGTAAGAACTGAATATATATTGTGTAAGAACGGAATATATATGCGTAAGAACGGAATATATATGTGTAACAACGGAATATATATGCGTAAGAACTGAATATATATGTGTAAGAACTCAATATATATGTGTAAGAACTGAAATATATGAGTAAGAACTGAATATATATGCGTAAAACTGAATATATATGTGAAAGAACGGAATATATATGCGTAAGAACGGAATATATGTGTAAGAACGGAATATATATGTGTACGAACGGAATATATATGTGTAAGAACGGAATATATACGTGTAAGAACGGAATATATATGTGTAATAACAGAATATATATGTGTAAGAACGGAATATATATGTGTAAAAACGGAATATATATGTGTAAGAACTGAATATATTTGTGTAAGAACGGAATATATATGCGTAAGAACTGAATA
>JAWPHD010024364.1:0-19388 GCA_037043455.1 Cyrtodaria siliqua | reverse complement strand
TCATTGACTTGTTTGTGAGAGGTAAGAACCATTTGCATGGCTATATGATGATTTTATTTATTAATTTGAAGGTTTTGAAAATGAAAGTAGAATACATGTAAGAGGTGCCGAATGAATGCAGTTTGTTCACGGAGGAAACAAAGGTCAGAATTTTCTTTTCTTATATGCCACATGATCCCTACTTTTCTCAGCAGTTTTCTAGAGAGGAAGGCCACATCACTAAGAGTATGTAAGTGAATCTTAGTTTGACCGTCATTTTGAAAATTAACAACTAGAGAGGTTGATCAAATTTACACAGGGCTCAATGGGATTTTATTTACTTCCGGTACACCTATAAAAGACTTATGCTTTGTTTTCCGGGGTAAAATTTGTCGTCTGAACTTACTCAAACTTTATCAAAATGGATAAAAATCACCCTTTTAACACATTAGAAAACAGAATTGATGAAAAAGCTGAAGCTTTTGGTGAAAAAGGTTGTTTGAAGTGGTTAGGTGTCACGAGTATCGGTAAATTGCCTAGATATGGCAAAATTAGAGTTAACATTTCCAGCAGAGCGTTTTTCAAAATACTATTATGCTCAATAGAATAGCCTATATGTGCCACAGAAAGATGTTATATACACCTAGAAACCTTCATGTGTCTCATTTTGTAAATGTTCTTTATGTCTCAATTTTGAGCACCTCTCTTTAGAGCCAAAATACATAAATAATGAGCGCCAGATATGCACCGATAAATGTTGTTCTCACAAAGTGCAGCATCACCAGTTTCGGTATTGTATTTTATGGTAATTGCGCTATGTTTTTAAGCGTTACGAAATTAACCGAACTTAACGCACAATAAATTGCTTCTATTTATATATTTACAATAAGTTAAACATTTTTATGTATTCATAATGCCCCCGCACACAGACCCTGAGGCATGAAAACTACAGAGGTTGATCAAATGTACACAGTGCTCAATGGAAATCTATTTACTTCCGGTACACCTATACGTGTATGTATATATGCTTTTGTTGCCATTTTCTAGAAAGTTATTCCCAATTGTTAAGTTCTGAGTTTTATTTTGAATATTTTTTGCAAGAAAGTAAGTACGTCTGTAAGTATGTAATATGTTTTGTATGGTGATATATGCAATGTAAGACAGAACACACCAAGATAAAGATATAACATATTAAAACATATATAAAATACCCGACCCAATGAGACTGTAAGTCACTACAAAAGAAATAAATGAACAGTTAGCGAACTGAAGTAATTAAGAACACATTAAGAGTATACGAAATAAGCAATAACAGTTTTTTTATTGTTAATACACTGACGTATGAGATATACTTACACTCCAGGGTCCGTGTTCATAAAGCTTCTTAGCAATATCTTAAGCCAAAATGTATCAATTTTTAAACCTGTTTTTCTATCGCTGTAAGACATCTTCTTTATACTGTTTACTAATTCTATGGATTAATAAAATACACAACTAAACATTTATCTTAAAACTGCTTCTCTATAGTGTCGCTGTGAGGTTAATAAGGATATTTAAAAATATTTAAAATTCTTAAATTTTGACAATTTTTATTTTCTACTTTAGTTGCTCTATGAATATACGGGCCCAGATAAATAAAATACATCCAAAGCCCAATGCATGTTGAAATTTAATAGCATTTAAACAGGTTTTTAGTTATTCAGAAAATACTTATCTCGTTTCTAGTGTCGAAAGTCTACATTTTGAAATGGAATCAACTAATGATTGCTGTAAAAACAAACAGTGCTCCTTCCATTCACGAACTTGGCTTTGTTTCAATCCAGAACACCAATCCCCAGTATTAAGTGCGATTACTAATAGGAGTAGACAAGACATACCCCGTGTTTGTGAATCATAATACGAATGATAACATCAGTATATGCTCCTTGGTGTCAAATTATACTGCTGTCAGAAGTACGAAGGTATATACTGGAATTATCATGCGCCAATTAATCTTCATTTTTTTTCCTAAATTAAACTTAGTACTGACGTACTTATGATATAGGGACGTCTATGATATACATCTATTAAGAACATATTTATGCTTTTGAACATATTTTAAATTAAAAGAGTTATGTTCATAAGATAAATCGGTAACACCTTGTCCTACATGTTTAAATAGATACAAATACACTTGCCGTTTCTAAAAATTGCATAAATTTATTTCGTATATATATGCTTTTATTTCATAAACATGTATAATGACCTGATTTAAGAACTAAATCCATTGTACTCGAACTTCAAGAAAACTCCGTCTAATCAGTGCTTGACGAATATTTAACTGGTTTAAAATAGAAAATGTGTTTTTATAACAAAGGGAGAGACCTTAGACACGGTTGAACCCAATACAAACGAACTACTTAACGATGGGTAAGTTGATTGCAAATGAGTAGCATCATTACTTACGCTCGCTACAACCCTTCACAGTTAGCTAATTGTTATCTAAATGTAAGCTATTTGTTATCTAGTTGAACACCTGTTGAACAACTCCATGGATTTCACAGGAACTGGTTTTACATTGTCGCGGACAAGCAATACGTAGATACAGATTCTTCAGTTGTTAATAGTATATGTCCAGAGAAGGAAGTTGAATGATATAATGCCAGAATGCCTTATCAGTGGGTATATTATTATATGTGTATGGCATCAAAGCACTTTAAGAAATATCCTTACACTAAAATATAGATTTTTGCGTTTGATATATCCATAACAGATTCAATAAAATCAGGTATACAAGTCGAACATGTAGGAAATCCTCGCATTCAAGGAACACAGTCAACCAATCGATATATGAATGTCATACAATCCCCGTGGGATGAAAGTATAACAAAACTGATCTGGCCTGGAATTCACCAACCATCCTTGAACATATTCTTAGACTTAAGCTCAAGTATGCAAATTTCAATCACAAATATTTCTATAAGTTTACAGAATAAACGTTCATAACAAGCTTCTATGTATAAATATGATGCATACTAATAAATAATGAATGAATGAATGAATGGTGTTTTACGGCACGTCGACACATAAATAGGTCATATTGTGCGCAAAAAAAAAATGAAAAATGAAGTATTAATTAAAAATTAATGTAAATATATAAAGATAAAACTATTAACAATAAAATTAAAATAAGGGATGATAAGGTGAAATATAAACTATGTATGTAAATCAATAAATGCCCGGCAACGGGTATATAAACAAGTAAATATGTATAAGAACACATTACAATGATTTATATAGTCTGATCTCTTTCAGGAAATCTAAAACAAGACTAAAATCTACAGTATCAAATAACTCTTTCATAGTATTAACATTGTAGTACCTTTGACGCATAGGATCAAAGTCTACACATTCCAATAAGAGGTGTTTGACCGTTAACGGTGCAAAGCAGGGTATACATTCCGGTAATTGCTCACCTTGTAATAAATATGAATGAGTATAACGTGTATGCCCTATCCTGCACCGGGCTAGGACAACTTCCTCTCGACGAATGGGTCTACTAGAAGAACACCATTCTCCGAGTAACGGTTTAATTGGATGGAGTTTATTGTTAACTGACAAATCCCAAGCGGCTTGCCAAGAGTTACGAATATATGTGTTAATACAACTTTTAAAATCAGTATAAGGTAATTTGGTATTAGTTATATGTAAATCTAATGCTGCCTTAGCAGCACTATCAGCTCTATCATTACCACGTATTCCTACATGGCTTGGAAGCCAGCAGAAAATAATAACATTATCAATTATAAGAGAATTGTACTTTTCTAAAAGTTGAAGCACAACTGGGTTATCATGTTTCATATTAACCAGTGCTTGAAGAGATGAAAGGGAATCAGAAAAGATTACAAAATGGTCATCATCAGATTCCTGAATATAATTTAAGGCAAGTTCAATTGCCTTAAGTTCAGCTGAAAATATAGAGGCCTTGTCAGGCAGGCGGCTCTTTATGCTGTGTTTGTGAACAACAGCTGCTGCAGCTACCTTATCTCCATCTTTAGAGCCATCTGTGTAGATATGTTGAAAGTCACAGTATTTCGATTTAATTTCATTAAATTTGCTTTGAAAGACAGTAGGATCTGTACTGGATTTGTTATTATTACAAAGATCAAAAATAATTGTTGGAGTTTCCAAAGTCCACGGTGGAATTTGTGGTACTTTGTACTTGGCAACCAAATTTAGGTCGATTTCAGTTTCTCTTAATTTTGGTTTAATACGAAGACCAAATGGTCGAATGGCCTTCGGTTTTCGATCAAAAAGAGGTTCACAACTAGGATTAAAAACATTATCGAAAGTTGGGTTTGAAGGGTTAGACTTTAATTTAATGGCGTATTGAAGAGCTAATTTGTCTCGTCTGTGAGACAGTGATGGTTCATTGGCTTCAACATATAGACTTTCGGCTGGTGATGTACGAAAGGCACCTAAGGCGAGTCGTAATCCTTGATTATGTATAGGGTCGAGCATCTGCAAGTACGACTTGCGAGTCGATCCATATACTATTGAGCCGTAGTCCAGCTTGGATCTGATAAGAGATCTGTAAAGTCGCAAGAGGACATTTCGATCTGCTCCCCAATTAGTGTTTGCAACAACTTTAAGTAAGTTAAGAGCTTTAAGGCATTTGGCCTTCAAGTATTTAAGGTGTGGTATAAACGTTAATTTACGGTCGAAAATAAGACCAAGGAATTTTGTCTCATCCACTACTGGTATTGGTGACCCATCCAGTGTTAGATGAGGGTCTTCATGATGTTTACGAAGTTGACAAAAGTGCATACAATTAGTTTTAGATTTAGAAAATTTAAAACCATTTTCATCAGACCAGGTCTGAAGTTTATTGAGACATTGTTGTAATTGTCTCTCGATAGTATTCATGTTTTTTGCACGATAACATATAACAAAGTCGTCAACATATAGCGAACAATCCACACCTGGATTGATGCATTTTACTATACTGGTAATCTTTATATTAAAACGTGTGACAGATAGTATGCTGCCCTGTGGAACACCCATCTCCTGTTCATGATATCAGAGAGGGTTGAACCCATTCGGACACGAAACTGTCTATCATCTAAGAATTTCTCTATAAAAATGGGTAATCGGCCTCTAAGACCAATGTCATGTAGATCATTCATAATACCGTACTTCCATGCAGTATCATAAGCTTTCTCCAAGTCAAAAAATACAGCGACTAAATGTTCTTTTTTTATGAAAGCTTCCCTAATAAACGATTCAAATCGTATGAGATTGTCTGTTGTGCCTCGTTGGCGCCGGAATCCACTTTGATACTTTGTTATCAGTTTGTTGGACTCAAGGTACCAAACGAGTCTCTCATTAATCATTCGTTCCATGGTTTTACATATACAACTCGTTAAAGCGATTGGGCGATAATTTATTGGGTCCGTATGATCCTTTCCAGGTTTGGGGACTGGAATAACGATTGCTTCCCGCCAAGAATCGGGGAAGATTCCCGTCACCCAAACCTTATTAAATATATCAAGAAGGGTAGAGAGACAGGATTCAGGTAAATGTTTTAGTAATTGATAATGGATATCATCAGGACCAGCTGATGTATCATGAGCCTTTTTAAGGGACTCTCGAAGTTCTTTGAGAGTGAATAGTTTATTGTATTTTTCCAAGTTTTTCGACTTGAAGTTCAGCTTCTTCTGTTCTTTTTGTTTCTTATTTTTCAGAAAATTTGGTTGACAATTTTCAGAAGAAGAATTTTTTGAAAATGTTTCTGCCAAAGTGTTTGCAATATCTTTGACAGATCTTATATCTCCATTATCTGCTTTAAGATGATTTACAGTACTAGAATTACCTTTACCACTTATTTTCCGGACCATGTCCCATGTCTTCTTAAGAGATGAGCGAGAATTCAGCCTAGAGATGTAAGTTCTCCAGGATTTCCTCTTGCTATCCTTAATAGTACGACGGGCTTTCGCACGAAACACTCTAAAGTTATCTAAATTTACTAATAACAACTTCTTACGATTGAGTATCTTTGAAGGACATGGAAATATTTGTGAACGAAATTTCAGTAATTGGGCTCAAGTCTAAGAATAGTCTGAAGAATGGTTGGTGAATTCCTAGTCAGATGTACCGATACTTCAGAAAGTTTGAAGAATGGGTCCTACGATAATTATATTTTAAGTAGATATGTTAGAGAAAATAAGCATTAGTTTTACATTATTTATCCTATAAGAATAAGTTCATAATCATCTGAGCTGAGCAAAAGATAAAGAAAACGGGTTTCTACCTGCTGGTGTTAGATACCATGCATATATATAGTTGTATACCTTCATTTTATAAAATGTAGGCGAGCAAACCTTTTTAAAACAATGCATTCTTAGAGTATGATGTTGTATCAATTATCTGCTGTCTAGCCACAATTAAGTATCGTATTTATAGATGCGCAACACACGCCTGGATCTGCCAGGGAGGTAGTATTTTATGATTTACATAATTATATTCAAGTATGTGCAATTACTCAGAATTATTTTCGATTGCTTCACTTTGAAAAAGGAAGCGTATTTGGAGATTTAGAAAGATCAATACGTCATCATTTCCTACTGTAAATTATTATACGGGAGAGCATATACATATAATTGTAACATATAATACAAATTCAAAATTTAACATTAGCAAACATTAACATATATATATAATGGATCAGAACTATATACATCAAGCAATACATGTCGATTAATGAGTAGTTTACAAAACATGAGTACAGAATTTGAAATAAATACTATATATATGAATCCTATATTGCCATGTATTACCATATGCATGACTCTTGCCGAAACACAAGAAGCCAAAATGCAATATACTCAGCTTAGATTAGTTTACACATCCTCTCATAAATAATAATATAGACTTATTAAACATAGTACGAACCACTATTGCAAATAGTATTTCATTTTCTATAGTAAAATACATAAAATCTAAAGTATTTATGTAGTAATGTATATCTTCACAAAATAAATAATGCAGTTTTACTTTGTTTTATTTTGTTGATGGCGTGACATTACAAGGGCCAAACTATATATTGCTTTTGTTTTTTAGTTCTACTGGTCGAAGGCCAGATGAGCTTATGGGATCTTCCGTTTGTAAACTTATTGTTCAAGTAACCGGTCTACAAATTTCATCTGATATGTATATATAGTTTTTCCTTTAAAATACAAAAGACAAAACTGAACAGGTCACCAACCAAAATTTATTATCATATAATCAGAGGACGAGGTTGAACTTGAAATCATACAGCAACCAATACGCCGGAATAAAACCATAAACGGTGACACGGGGGCCAGGGGAATATATGCCTGTACAGCAACCAATACGCCGGAATAAACCATGAACGGTGACACGGGGCTAGGGGAATAGGTGCCTGACGTCCATCTTGGGTATTTATCCGCATTCCTACGAGTTAAACTGTATAAATCGTCATGCTCAACCCGGATTTCAAGTGAAAATATAAATGCCGATGCAACTTCCGTTCCATGCATATCCGGGGAAACTTTTCAACGCTGAAATGTGACCCATGACTTGTTACATCCTGCCCCCCTTTTGCATAGTGATCATCATCGAGTGACCCGTAACTTGTTACATTCTCCCCTCTCTCTGCAAAGTGATCATCATCGCGTGATCCGTAACTTGTTACATTCTCCCCTCTTTCTGCATAGTGATCATCATCACGTGACCCGTAACTTGTTACATTATCCCCTCTCGCTGCATAGTGATCATCATCACGTGACCCTTAACTTTTTACATTATTCCCCTCTCGCTGCATAGTGATCATCATCATGTGACCCGTAACTTGTTACTTTCTCCCCTCTCGCTGCATAGTGATCATCATCACGTGACCCGTAACTTGTTACATTTTCCACTCTCGCTGCATAGTGATCATCATGACGTGAACCATAACTTGTTACATTCTCCCCTCTCGCTGCATAGTGATCAAAATCACGTGAATCACGTGACCCTTAACTTGTTATATTCTGCCCCTCTCACTGCATAGTGATCATCTTCACCAGTCTGCCCCTCTCGCTGCATAGTGATCAAAATCACGTCACCCTTAACTTGTTATATTCTGCCCCTATCGCAGCATAGTGATCATCATCATCCCATCATACAATATTTTAAGAAAAAATCGGTTACCATAACATATAATGATATGAAAACGTTTATAATAAACAGCACAGAGGGCTGGCGTGGCGCAGTCGGTAGCGCGGTGGATTTGTAACCGGAGGCCCTCAATCCTCCGTGGTGCCACCGTGGTGCCACTGTGTTCCGTCGGCGTGTTCTTGGGCAAGACACTTTTCCTTAGCCTCGTCGGATGGGGACGTAAACCGGGCGGTCCCGTGTATCGGTCTATCCTCCGAGCAAGTTAAAGAACCATAGGAATCTATTCGATAATAAGAGTAGGGCAGGTTCCCGGATTCCTATGCATCCTTCCCCTCTCTCTGGGGCGGCTCTAAATAACCTGTACTGTGTTGATGAGCCGTTAAACAACATTCAATTCAATTCAATTCAATTCGCAGGTGTAGATCTACGTTTGATAAGTCCATACCAGAATTAAATCATTAATTGCGGTATAAAAATATTTCCTGATAATCTTTAACCCGCTAAGCACGACTATAATAGCCTTTGCGTCCATTGTAATCTCAGATCAGCCTGCGATCAGGGTTTGCAATCAGGGTTGCAGATCTGTCATTTTCCCCAAAACACCCTTTGTCACATAAATGGAATGGTTTTAATTGAAAGAAAGAACAGTCCATTATATATATGTAGCGGGTTAAAGTCATTCACCCGCCAACAGCACGCTAATTTTACAACATATGCACACCGCTTCAAATTCGACGAACGATAAGGTATATATAAAACTAACATATAATTTGCAAATCCTAACTCTAGAAATACGATATAAACATGAAAACCGCCAGCCAAAAACATCGCCATTTTGTTATTGCTTGAAGCTTCGAATAAAAAGTTACCAACTCTAAATTCATTTCACACATATTCATGTGCGGGTATTTTATGAACCCGTGGATACATATACAGTTTTAATTAGCATATATGCATCATTTTGTGACCTCAACACATGGGTAGAGTTTGGAAGAACGGTTTTATAGCGAAATTTGGCGCTTGTGTGACTTTAAGGGTTTACATTTTGATCCTATAAATACAGTTCTGTCACAAGTGAACACGTAAGACAAGATGACGACTAATAGCTATATAAATATACTTCGACATATTTTACAGGAAGAGCTAGCTGACGTCAATCTGCCGTTACTGACATAAAACAGTTCTTTTCTCTCAGATATGTAAACAGATAGTCCTTGCCAGGATTTTATTCATTTTGGAAGATACATTTTAAGATTATTTTGAAATACTGCCAGTCAAAACCTGCTGGGATTAATGATGGAGGCTCTACGGTACAGATCACGGAATTACGTAAACTATCATGTTATTAAAAAAATAGTTCATGGTGTTTCTAGCCAAATGCAAGAGTGAAGACCGGGCAGTATACAAGAAAAAGTTATAAACAACAAGGGATGGCCCGAAGTTGTTATTATTTTTTGAATAATTATCTGTTTCCACTAACTTACAAAGATTTCTTGCTTTAGCAGTTTTATCAAGAAGTAATATGAAATAGACTAGCCCAATGGCGAACATGTATTTATGAGGACACCTGCAAAGTATTCTCCGGTGAAATTAATGCGAAGAGAGAGTCATCCTTAAGAAAAAATGGTAGAACAAATTTCGTTTATATAGACTGTTTAAACTCGAATTTAATGTAGAACATTATGGGGTAATACCGTGACATCGTAGAGGTCATACTACACCAATTCATTTTCCATAGGTCTACCTTATAGCCCTGTCCGATAAGGTCTTATCTCCCCCTGATATTTACTTCCCTTCACGCTACTCTTGACTGATAAAAGATAAGAATCTCGATCTCTAAGAATTTTCTTACTTCCGGAGGGGTTTCCGATAATGGACATCGAAACACCAAAAAAGCGTCATTATTGCACTGTTTGTTCAAATTACCGAGGGAAAAACGAAAATGGTCGTTCGGTTACATTGCATAGGTTCCCCATGAACGATTAAGTCAGAACAGCTTGGATACGAAGACTTAAATTGATAAAGAAAGGCTACAAATACAATGTCACTCAACGCCTTTGCTCGGAGCACTTTGTTGGTGGCCTGTTTGAGCGAAATGCGGTGCCGTCGGTGTTTGGTGAAAAAATCTTCCAAACCTACAAAGTATGAATCGTTTCTTATATTTAATCTTTTCTTTCTTTCTATTTATAAAAATATTAACGAACATATGCAGTTTTTTTCCCTGTAAAAGTCTATCAGCATTATATATAGTGGTGGGTGGGGAATTTTAAATATCAGTAAACAGTATACCATTTTAATTGTTTATTATATATGAATTGCTTTTTATTTCAAATGTAGATATTATTATATTTATTTTTCTACCCTTATTAATATCTAAAACACTGCAAGGGAAATGTATGGTAGGAAGATTGGCAAAGGAGGAAAGATGTACATTAGTTCAGACACACAAGAGATATTGTCTCACTTGCAATATATTTGATGGTTGATTAATTCCACAACCATATATTTACTTCAGGTAGACGATCTCGCACCTGTTGAAGAACCTGAACCAATGGAGACTTTAGCATGCCACGTTGATGATGCAGATGAGTACGCAACAGTGCAAGAAACGTTCAAGACAATATTCTCCCTAGAAGAATCTTCCGTGCACCTCCATGACTATTGTGGAATGGTGAAAGAAACTTCTGTTTCAAAGGCAGTCGATAAAGCAGAGCAGACAGATATTCCTTGTGCTAGTACCAATGAATTGTCCACACAAACTGACAAGCCTATGCTGAATGATTATTGTGAATCTGTTGATGCATGTACCCAGACTGAATTTGTGTTTGATAAAAATGAAACATATTACGCCACTCCACTGATAAGTAATACTAAAAAGCAAACTACAGATGCTGAAACTCAGTGTAATAGACCTGTCCTTACATATGAAGATGTTAAAAATGATCAACAATTTATGTTTTATACTGGGGTACCAAATAAAAAACTGTTTGAGACATTATTTAATGAGATGAGTGATGCACAGGAGCAAACAACACGAAACGAACACAGCTCCGGTGGCGGTTCGGGTAGACCACGCAGTCTGCGACTGATAGACGAGTTTTTCCTTGTTCTTATGCGATTACGACTAGGTTTGTTGTTAGAAGACATAGCAGACAGATTTTGCATTTCAAAATCTACGTGTGGTGTAATTTGTGATCGGTGGATTAAATATTTACACCTGAAACTTGCTTTTTTGACATTTTGGCAATCACGTGCTTTGGTAGATAAGTTTATGCTCTAAGCTCTGTACTGAGTTCCCTAATATAGGAAGCTATATTTTTTATTACTTGTTTTGAAAGACCTATCTTAGTTTTATCAAAAAAACATACAGAAGCCATACATTGAGTATGTTTTGAAAAAGCTGTTTGGGTCGGATGGTGCTGACCCACCTACTAGCATGTAGAAACATGAGGAAAATGTAAAATATACTTCTTTCTTTGATTATGCAACACATTATGAATACATTGCACAAATGTATGATTTAACCTTTATAAGTACTCTTCAAAAGTTGAATTTTAATTTTTTAGCAAGATTTTTTGGTTTGATTACCTTGACAACCAATCAAAATTAAGAGATTCTGTGTAATAGCTCCGAATTTACCCTGGAACTTTTTCCCTGCCCGCTGATTGGTTGGTAATTGATGTAGTCTGATCTAGAAGAAACTTACAATTACAATGTTATGATATGATTAAAGTCACTGCCAAAACTGTTCATTTTGACCACAGACAACTTTTATTATACTGTAGATAATGTATTTGTGTTTTGGGTGTCTTTATTTATGTAAAGTAGTCTTATAAGAATTAACCATTAGCTTTAAGCTTTAAGCTGTTTATATGAAATCTGATTTGATACGGTAATTGGTATTTTTACGGTATCTTAGTATCTTAGTAGTATTTATAAGGAAATATTGTAGAGTTTGCCCCAAGAATGAGCAGAGATATTTATCTTCAGTAACTTTAGAGCAGTTTTGAAACACTGTTGTATTTTATGATATTTTAAATAGTGTTAAAATTTACAATAAATGTTTAAATCCTACTTTATCAATAAATATGAGTGTATAACTATGAAACGGTTGATATTTGTCTGCAATCTTGTCTTGTGCCGTTAATGGTTTATTACTCGTTGCTCTGGCTTCTGCCAATTCAATAAGTACTTACTTTGTGATTTTCGATGCTTTTGTTTTTATATATTCATATATACATGAGTATCCTTTGTGTTGTATTGCTTATTAATGTTTCCTAGTTAAGTTAGTTGAGTAATCCTAGATAAACATGATATTATTTGTTACACATTTTTTTTATATATCTGAAGGAGGAGTATGTTTTGTGCTAAAATGTATTTAATGCCATTTTGTGTTTGTTTGTTGAAGAATAGGAGAAAACAAATATGTTTGAACTTGTTTTTACCAACTATGTTGCATTTGAACACAATACAGTTTAGCAAACAACATAATCGCTTATTCAGAGAAATTAAAAACATTATGTAATAAATAATATCGTGCATATCTAGGGTTAAGTCTAATGTAACAGCAAAAGTGCAAAGTTACATCGAAATTGAAGTATTGAATAATATATTCATGCACATTCTCAGGAACCGTGGAAAACCACATACAGTTTATCTCTTTCTGCGAGTGCTGCAGTTGACCCAGTCAATCAAGATAACATAAATTCAACATAATTCCCTAATGAGTTGATGCATGTTTGCTTAATATCCGACTATAAATCATTAAGTGCTAGCTGCATGACAGATTCTGGCGTGTTTTGTGAATTTACAAATATATACTGAACAAACAAAGTTTAGCACCACTTCTTAGGAAGATATATTAAATACATGAACATCGATATAATTGTTTGAAGATATTACAAATGCTAGGTAAGGATTCGATTTTCAAATCATAGAGTTATTTTATTATTTGCTAAGCGAAGTATCAGAATTACTTCCCATATATTAAAAAAAACTTATTTCATTATACAAACACATTATACAAACATATTATACAAACACATTACACAAACACATTGCTTTGAACAAATTTAATGGTTTCATTGACAATAATTGACAATTATGTTAATGTTTAAAAACCGCTGAAATGTGTTCACAAAGGAGTGTTATTCTCAAACAGGAGCATTCCATATTTCGCAATTTTTAAATTACCTCCATTTTCATTGAAATAGAACTATTTTCGATAACCTATAAAAGTATGTCCCGATCCTATTTGCTTAATTTTTTATCACCGACTTTGTTTACAAACGGCTTTGTAGCATTATTATTGGTCATATCTATGCCACTTTATCTATGAACCCGAACAAAAACGGCTTTGTATCTCGTCTATGGAAATGACATGCATTGTATGTTCTAAATTTATTTAGCTCAGTATATATACACTTACCTTCGCCTAGCCAGTAGTGATGAGTGTGTACGGATCACAACAGGTCATACATTGCACTATAACAACGTGTCAAAACTAAAATATACTCATTAAAATGAAACTAATTGAAAAAAAAGATACAAAATCAAATTAAGCGAATTCCATTAAGACGGTTTTATGAGGTATGCATAAAATGCATGCAGTCTAGCACTGGTTTGTTGGAAGTAAACACGGAGCGTTTGTAAATGAGAGTTCGCATGAACTCAAACAATATACAAATATAATAAAGTATACTGAAAATTTCACACCAAATCAAATAAAAGAAGTTAATTGTACGAATGAAAAAGTGCTCTCCTTTGGGAACGTCGATTTTATATCAATTGTTGCAAAATAGGCTAAAAACTAGGGATACAAGTAGAACAGGCAGTGTTTCATTCACAGAACACAGTCAAACAAACACATCCATTTAAAACAAATAATAATAACAATGATAATAGAAGCAACGTATGGGACACCACAGACACAAAGGGATTGACCATAGGTGTACCGCCTTGGAACGGTCAGTTTCTAGGGTGCCCCACATCTCACTCTTACCATATTGTCAATCCCATTAAACGGGACAGTGTAAATAAAAGTATGACGACAGGCTATATCATCTAACAAAACAGGCAGCATTAATAGGCAAAATAAGTGAAACACAAAGATGATCATGTATATATGAATATCCACAAAATGTAATTGTCTAAACTTGCTTTAATATTGTTACAGGACAACACTGTAGCATGTTTCTCTAGCAAATATCTTTTAAATAAGAGTAATAAGCTTAAGTTTGCGTGTTAAGGTTGTTTATGGAGTGTGAAATTCATATGTATTTATAGATGTTCCACATGTTCACTTGAGACATAACTGTTGTATGTCGAATTATGCATGTATTAGTCATCTAGCTTCACATGTTCACTTGAGACAGAACTGTTGTTTGTCGAATTAATCATGTATTAGTCATCTAGCTTCACGTGTTCACTTGAGAAAGAAATGTTGTATGTCGAATTATGCATGTTCATGTATTAGTCATCCAGCTTCACATGTTCACTTGAGACAGAACTGTTGTATGTCGATGTATTAATGTATTAGACATCTAGCTTCACATGTTCACTTGATAGAGAACTGTTGTATATCGAATTATGCATGTATTAGTCATCTAGCTTCACATGTTCACTTGATAGAGAACTGTTGTATGTCGAATTATGCATGTATTAGTCATCTAGCTTCACATGTTCACTTGAGCCAGAACTGTTGTATGTCGAATAATGTATGTATTAGTCATCTAGCTTCACATGTTTACTTGAGACAGAACTGCTGTATGTCGAATTATGCATGTATTAGTCATCTAGCTTTACATGTTCACTTGAGACAGAACTGTTGTATGTCGAATTATGCATGTATTAGTCATCTAGCTTCACATGTTCACTTGAGACAGAACTATTGTTTGTCGAATTATTCATGTATTAGTCATCTAGCTTCACATGTTCACTTGAGACATAACTGTTGTTTGTCGAATTATGCATGTGCATGCATTAGTCATGTAGATTCACATGTTCACTTGAGACAGAACTGTTGTATGTCGAATTATTCATGTATTAGATATCTAGCTTCACATGTTCACTTGAGACAGAACTGTTGTACGTCGAATTATGCATGTTCATGCATTAGTCATCTAGCTTCACATGTTCACTTCAGACAGACCTGTTGTGTGTCGAAATATGCATGCATTAGTCATGTAGATTCACATGTTCACTTGAGACAGAACTGTTGTATGTCGAATTATTCATGTATTAGATATTTAGCTTCACATGTTCACTTGAGACAGAACTGTTGTATGTCGAATTATGCATGTATTAGTCATCTAGCTTCACATGTTCACTTCAGACAGAACTGTTGTATGTCGAAATATGCATGTATTAGTCATCTAGCTTCACATGTTCACTTGAGTCAGAACTGTTGTATGTCGAATTATGCATGTATTAGTCATCTAGCTTCACATGTTCACTTGAGACAGAACTGTTGTATGTCGAATTATGCATGTATTAGTCATCTAGCTTCACATGTTCACTTGAGACAGAACTGTTGTATGTCGAATTATCCATGTATTAGTCATCTAGCTTCACATGTTTACTTGAGACAGAACTATTGTTTGTCGAATTATTCATGTATTAGTCATCTAGCTTCACATGTTCACTTGAGACATAACTGTTGTTTGGCGAATTATGCATGTGCATGCATTAGTCATGTAGATTCACATGTTCACTTGAGACAGAACTGTTGTATGTCGAATTATTAATGTATTAGATATCTAGCTTCACATGTTCACTTGAGACAGAACTGTTGTACGTCGAATTATGCATGTACATGTATTAGTCATCTAGCTTCACATGTTCACTTCAGACAGACCTGTTGAATGTCGAAATATGCATGCATTAGTCATGTAAATTTTATGTTCACTTGAGACAGAACTGTTGTATGTCGAATTATTCATGTATTAGATATCTAGCTTCACATGTTACTTGAGACAGAACTGTTGTATGTCGAATTATGCATGTATATGTATTAGTCATCTAGCTTCACATGTTCACTTCAGGCAGACTTGTTGTATGTCGAAATATGCATGTATTAGTCATCTAGCTTCACATGTTCACTTGAAATAGAACTGTTGTATGTCGAATTATGCATGCATTAGTCATCTAACTTCACATGTTCACTTGAGACATAACTGTTGTACGTCGAATTATATTAGTCATCTAGCTTCACATGTTCACTAGAGACAGAACTGTTGTTTGTCGAATTATTCATGTATTAGTCATCTAGCTTCACATGTTCACTTGAGACAGAACTGTTGTATGTCGAATTATGCATGTTCATGTATTGGTCATCCAGCTTCACATGTTCACTTGAAACAGAACTGTTGTATGTCGAATTATTCATGTATTAAACATCTAGCTTCACATGTTCACTTGAGAGAAAACTGTTGTATGTCGAATTATGCATGTACATATATTAGTCATCTAGCTTCACATGTTCACTGCAGACAGGAACTTTTGTATGTCGAAATATGCATGTATTAGTCATCTAGCTTCACATGTTCACTTGAGACAGAACTGCTGTATGTCGAATTATGTATGTATTAGTCATCTAGCTTCACATGTTCACTTGGGACAGAACTGTTGTATGTTAAATTATGCATGTACATGTATTAGTCATCTAGCTTCACATGTTCACTTCAGACAGAACTATTGTATGTCGAATTATGCATGTATTAGTCATCTAGCTTCAAATGTTCACTTGAAACAGAACTGTTGTATGTCGAATTATGCATGTATTAGTCATCTAGCTTCATATGTTCACTTGAGAGAGAACTGTTGTATGTCGAATTATGCATTTACATGTATAAGTCATTTAGTTTCACATGTTCACTTGAGACAGAACTGTTGTATGTCGAATTATGCATGTATTAGTCATCTAGCTTCAATGTTCACTTGAGACAGAACTGTTGTATGTCGAATTATTCATGTATTAGTCATCTAGCTTCACATGTTCACTTGAGACAGAACTGTTGTTGTCGACTTATTCATGTATTAGTCATCTAGCTTCCACATGTTCACTTGAGACAGAACTGTTGTTTGTCGAATTATGCATGTGCATGCATTATTCATGTAGATTCACATGTTCACTTGAGACAGAACTGTTGTATGTCGAATTATGCATTAATTAGTCATCTAGCTTGCCATGTTCACTTGAGACAGAACTGTTGTATGTCGAATTATGCATGTTATAGTCATCTAGCTTGACATGTTCACTCAGACAGAACTGTTGTATGTCGAAATATGCATGTTCACTTGAGGCAGAACTGTTGTATGTCGAATTATGCTTGTATTAGTCATCCTAGCTTTAAATGTTCACTTGAGAGAGAACTGTTGTATGTCGAATTATGCATGTACATGTATAAGTCATCTAGCTTCACATGTTCACTTGAGACAGAACTGTTGTATGTCGAATTATGCTTGTATTAGTCATCTAGCTTCACATCTTCACTTGAGACAGAACAGTTGTATGTCGAATTATGCATGTATTAGTCATCTAGCTTCACATGTTCACTTCAGATATAACTGTTGTATGTCTAATTATGCATGTATTAGTCATCTAGCTTCACATGTTCACTTCAGACAGAACTGTTGTATGTCGAATTATGCATGTATTAGTCATCTAGCTTCAAATGCTCACTTGAGACAGAACTGTTGTATGTCGAATTATGCATGTATTAGTCATCTAGCTTGACATGTTCACTTGAGAGATAACTGTACCTAGAGAATCAAACTTTTAAAAATTATCAGATTTATTTTTATACGGCAATTGCTGTTTTGATTCTGGTATGAGCTTATCAACGCAAATCTACATCTGCGAGGTGTGTTGTTTATTTCAAACATCTTTCGTCGTTACATTTTGTGATAACCGATTTTCTTTACAGTTCTGTTTGATGATGATGATCGCTATACAACGAAAGGGGCTAAATGTAAGGCAGTAAGGATCACATTTCAACGTTGAAAAATGATCCCGGATATACACTAAATAGCTACACATTTTCCATTACGACAGGTCTAGTTTTCGAAGTCGTCCGCGCTTTTAAACATATTAACACCCTGCCAAAGTTTGGTCAAGATCAGATGAAAAATAAAGAAGCTAGAGGGCTAACGAATCTATAGATACATTTGTTCAATAAATCAAGGGCCATAATTCTTGTGTTACTAGTCCGATCTATCTGGGTTCTGACTTGTCCGAGGGTTAAATGATTTTAAACATCTGGCAGAATTTGGTTAAGATCAGATGAAAAATGAAGGCCCAGTCCGTCTTAATGAGGCTAAAGTTAACAGAAGGACGTCGGACGGACAACGAATCATCCCATAATTTCACATCGCCTTCGGTCAGTAGAGCTAGAATCGAAATCAATATATATGTTGGCCCTGATTATCAACGTAGGTCATAAAACTAGACACATGGCTAGTGGGTTAGAGGGCAATATTTCCCAGTAGGAAATAATGAGTTTTCTATCCTTCAGAAATCTTCCCTCTATGAGTGCGGCAATTAAACTTAATTGGAGAGCTATTGCACATACTTAAATATAATTTGTAAATCATAAAGAACTTCTTGTCTGGCAGATCCAGCCATGTTTTGTGCATTTATAAATACACTACTTATCTATTAGGTTTTGCCTATGTAATGGTCATATCAAACGCCAATCTACACCTGTTTGGAGTGCTGTTTATTTTAACCTAAATAATTGAATATTAAAAACTCACAATTATATTTTATTTTGAAGAATATTCCTAAAGTGCTGTGATTCCATACAAATAATCAGTTATTATTCTGGTTTTATCTCATTCGACCTTCTTCCCTGGTCGCTATATAGGATCGATAACTGAATAAAGAGTGTCTGCATTAACGTATGTATAACAGTTAAGGTGAAATTAGAGGAGTGGATCAACAGGTGTTAAATTCGAATCAAGGAAACAATTAGGTAACAATTGGATAACAGTTAGGAAACAATTAGGCAACAATTGGCAAGAGAATTAATAAACAAGTGTGTAGCATGACTTTACTTAGACTTTAATAGTTTATTATAGTGTCACATATAAAAGTTACAAACATATTCAAATATTACACAAACAAACTTTTATACCCGGCCGTAATAACGACCTATGAGACACTTAAAACACATATATTTCAAATCAATAATCTCATTATATCTACACTATAAATGTATATACATTATAAAAATGCCATCATCAAATGTGCA
>JAWPHD010024363.1:0-19390 GCA_037043455.1 Cyrtodaria siliqua | reverse complement strand
CAAACTGATAAGGTGTTTAAAATGTAGCCTTTCCTCCATACCACGCCTCAAACTGTTAAGGTGTGTAAAATGAAGCTTTTCCTCCATACCACGCCTCAAGCTGATAAGTTGTGTAAAATGTAGGCTTTTCTTCATACCACGCCTCAAACTGATAATGTGTGTAAAATGTAGCTTTTCCTCCATACTACGTCTCAAACTGATAAGGTATGTAAAATGTAGCATTTCCTCCATATCCCGCCACAAAATGATAAGGTGTGTAAAATGTAGCCTTTCCTCCATACCACGCCTCAAACTGATAAGGTTTGTAAAATGTAGCCTTTCCTCCATACCATGCCTCAAACTGATAATGTATTTGGAATGCAGACTTTCCTAAATACCACGCCTCAAACTGATAATGTGTGTAAAATGTAGCCTTTCCTTAGTACCCTGCCTCAATCCGATAATGTTCGTGACATGTATCCTTTCCTCCATACCACGCCTTAAACTGATAAGGTTTGTTACATGTAACCTTTCCTCCATACCACGCCTCAAGCTGATGAGGTGTGTAAAATGTAGGCCTTTTTTCATAACACGACTCAAACTGATAAGGTGCGTAAAATGTAGGCTTTCCACCATACCATGCCCCAAACTGATTATGTATGTGGAATGCAGCCTTTCCTCCATACCACGCCTCAAACTGATAGGGTATGTAAATGTAGCATTTGCTCAGTACCTCGCCTCATTCCGATAAAGTTTGTGATATGTAGCCTTTCCTCCATACCACGCCTCAAACTGATAAGGTGTATACAATGGAGCCTTTCCTCCATACCACGCCTCAAACGGATACTGTGTGTAACATGTAACCTTTCCTCCATACCACGCCTCAAGCTAATAAAGTGTGTAAAATGTAGGCTTTTCTTCATAACACGACTCGAACTGATACGGTGTGTAAAATTTAGCTTTTCCACCATACCATGGCTCAAACGGATAAGGTATGTGGAATGCAGCCTTTCCTCCATACCCCACCTCAAACTGAAGAGTATGTAAATGTAGCCTTTCCTCCATACCACGCCTCAATTTGATAATGTGTTTGACATGTAGACTTTCCTCCATACCACGTCTCAAACTGAAAAGGTGTGTAAAATATAGCCTTTTCTCCAAACGACGCCTCAAACTGCTAAGGTTGTAAAATGTAGCTTTACCTCCATATCCCGTCTCAAACTCATAAGGTGTGTAAAATGTAGCCTTTACCCCAAACCACGCTTTAAACTGATAAGGGGTGTAAAATGTGGCCTTTCCTCCATACCCCACCTCAAACTGATAAGGTTTGTAAAATGTAGCCTTTCCTACATACCACGCCTCAAACTGATACGGGGTGTAACATGTAGCTTTTCCTACATACCACGCCTCTAACTGATAAGGTGTGTAACATGTAGCCTTTCCTCCATACCACGCCTCAAGCTGATAAGGTGTGTAAAATGTAGGCTTATCTTCATAATACGACTCAAACTGATAAGGTGTGTAAAATGTAGCCTTTCCACCATACCATGGCTCAAACGGATAAGGTATTTGTAATGCAGCCTTTCCTCCATACCCCGCCGTAAACTGAAAAGTATGTAAATGTAGCCTTTCTTCCATACCACGCCTCAATTTGATAATGTGTGTGACATGTAGTCTTTCCTCCATACCACGTCTCAAACTGATAAGGTGTGTAAAATATAGCCTTTTCTCCATACCACGCCTCAAACTGATAAGGTTGTAAACGGTAGCTTTTCTCCATACCACGGCTTCAACTGATAAGGTTTGTAAAATGTAACTTTTTCTCCATACCACGCCTCTAACTGTTAAGGTGTGTAAAATAAAGCTTTTTCTCCATCCCGCGCCTCAAACTGATAAGGTGTGTAACATGTAGCCTTTCCTCCATACCACGCCTTAAACTGATAAGGTGTGTAAAATGTAGCCTTTCCTCCATACCACGCCTCAAACTGATAAGGTATGTAAATTGTAGCCTTTCCTCCATGATATGGTGTGTAAATTGTAGCCTTTCCTCCATACTACGCCTCAAACTGTTAAGGTATGTAAAATGTAGACTTTTCTCCATACCACGCCTTAAACTGATAAGTTGTGTAACATGTAGCCTTTCCTACATACCACGCCTAAAAATGATAAGGTATATAAAATGTAGACTTTTCTCCATACTACGTCTTAAACTGATAAGGTGTCTAACATGTATTCTTTCCTCTATACTACGCCTCAAGCTGATAAGGTGTGTAAAATGTAGGCTTTTCTTCATAACGCGCCTCAAATTGATAAGTTGTGTAACAAGTAGCCTTTCCTCCATACCCGCCCCAAACTGAGAAGGTGTGTAATATGTAGCCTTTGCTCCATACCAAGACTGATACTAAATATGTATGTACAATGTAGCCTTTCCTCCATACCACGCCACAAAATGATATGTGTGTAACATGTAGCCTTTCCTCCATACCTCGCTTCAAACAGATAAGGTGTGTAAAATGTAGCCATTCCTCCATACCATGCCTCAAACTGATAAGGTGTATAAATAGAACCTTTCCTACATACCACGCCTCAAACGGATAAGGTGTGTACCATGTAGCCTTTTCAACATACCACGCCTCAAGCAGATAAGGTGTGTAAAATGTAGGCTTTTCTTCATACCACGCCTCAAACTGATAAGGTGTGTAAAATGTAGCCTTTCCTCCATACCACGCCTCAAACTGATACGGGGTGTAACATGTAGCCTTTCCTACATACCACGCCTCAAACTGATAAGGTGTGTAAAATGTAGCCTTTCCTCCATACCACGACTCAAACTGATACGGAGTGTAACATGTAGCCTTTCTTTCTTACCACGACTGAAACTGATAAGGTACGTAAAATGTAGCCTTTCCTCCATACCACGCCTCAAACGGATAATGTGTGTAACATGTAACCTTTCCTCAATACCACGCCTCAAGCTAATAAAGTGTGTAAAATGTAGGCTTTTCTTCATAACACGACTCGAACTGATACGGTGTGTAAAATTTAGCCGTTCCACCATACCATGGCTCAAACGGATAAGGTATGTGGAATGCAGCCTTTCCTCCATACCACGCCTCAAACTGAAAAGTATGTAAATGTAGCCTTTCCTCCATACCACGCCTCAATTTGATAATGTGTTTGACATGTAGTCTTTCCTCCATACCACGTCTCAAACTGAAAAGGTGTGTAAAATATAGCCTTTTCTCCAAACGACGCCTCAAACTGATAAGGTTGTTAAATGTAGCTTTACCTCCATATCCCGTCTCAAACTCATAAGGTGTGTAAAATGTAGCCTTTACCCCGAACCACGCTTTAAACTGATAAGGGGTGTAAAATGTGGCCTTTCCTCCATACCCCACCTCAAACTGATAAGGTTTGTAAAATGTAGCCTTTCCTACATACCACGCCTCAAACTGATACGGGGTGTAACATGTAGCTTTTCCTACATACCACGCCTCTAACTGATAAGGTGTGTAAAATGTAGGCTTATCTTCATAATACGACTCAAACTGATAAGGTGTGTAAAATGTAGCCTTTCCACCATACCATGGCTCAAACGGATAATGTATTTGTAATGCAGCCTTTCCTCCATACCCCGCCGTAAACTGAAAATTATGTAAATGTAGCCTTTCTTCCATACCACGCCTCAATTTGATAATGTGTGTGACATGTAGTCTTTCCTCCATACCACGTCTCAAACTGATAAGGTGTGTAAAATATAGCCTTTTCTCCATACCACGCCTCAAACTGATTAGGTTGTAAACGGTAGCTTTTCTCCATACCACGGCTTCAACTGATAAGGTTTGTAAAATGTAACTTTTCCTCCATACCACGCCTCTAACTGTTAAGGTGTGTAAAATAAAGCTTTTTCTCCATCCCGCGCCTCAAACTGATAAGGTGTGTAACATGTAGCCTTTCCTCCATACCACGCCTTAAACTGATAAGGTGTGTAAAATGTAGCCTTTCCTCCATACCACGCCTCAAACTGATAAGGTATGTAAATTGTAGCCTTTCCTCCATACCCCGCCTCAAACTGATATGGTGTGTAAATTGTAGCCTTTCCTCCATACTACGCCTCAAACTGTTAAGGTATGTAAAATGTAGACTTTTCTCCATACCACGCCTTAAACTGATAAGTTGTGTAACATGTAGCCTTTCCTACATACCACGCCTAAAAATGATAAGGTATATAAAATGTAGACTTTTCTCCATACTACGTCTTAAACTGATAAGGTGTCTAACATGTATTCTTTCCTCCATACTACGCCTCAAGCTGATAAGGTGTGTAAAATGTAGGCTTTTCTTCATAACGCGCCTCAAATTGATAAGTTGTGTAACAAGTAGCCTTTCCTCCATACCCGCCCCAAACTGAGAAGGTGTGTAATATGTAGCCTTTGCTCCATACCAAGACTGATACTAAATATTTATGTACAATGTAGCCTTTCCTCCATACCACGCCTCAAAATGATATGTGTGTAACATGTAGCCTTTCCTCCATACCTCGCTTCAAACAGATAAGGTGTGTAAAATGTAGCCTTTCCTCCATACCATGCCTCAAACTGATAAGGTGTATAAATAGAACCTTTCCTACATACCACGCCTCAAACGGATAAGGTGTGTACCATGTAGCCTTTCCAACATAACACGCCTCAAGTAGATAAGGTGTGTAAAATGTAGGCTTTTCTTCATAACACGACTCAAACTGATAAGTTATGTAAAATGTAGTATTTCCACCATACCATGGCTCAAACGGATAACGTATGTGGAATGCAGCCTTCCCTCCATACCCCGCCTCAAACTGAAAAGTATGTAAATGTAGCCTTTCCTCCATACCACGCCTCAAACTGATAAGGTGTGTAAAATATAGCCTTTTCTCCATACCACGCCTCAAACTGATAAGGTTGTAAAATGTAGCCTTTACCCCATACCACGCTTCAAACTGATAAGGGGTGTAAAATGTGGCCTTTCCTCCATACCCCACCTCAAACTGATAAGGTTTGTAAAATTTAGCCTTTCCTACATACCACGCCTCAAACTGATAAGGTGTGTAAAATGTAGCCTTTCCTCCATACCACGCCTCAAACTGATACGGGGTGTAACATGTAGCCTTTCCTACATACCACGCCTCAAACTGATAAGGTGTGTAAAATGTAGCCTTTCCTCCATACCACGACTCAAACTGATACGGGGTGTAACATGTAGCCTTTCTTTCTTACCACGACTGAAACTGATAAGGTACGTAAAATGTAGCCTTTCCTCCATACCACGCCTCACACTGATAAGGTGTGTATCATGTAACCTTTCATCCATACCACGCCTCAAGCTGATAAGGTGTGTAAAATGTAGGCTTTTCTTCATATCACCCCTCAAACTGATAAGGTATGTAACATGTAGCCTTTCCTCCATACCCCGCCTCAAACTGATAAGGTGTGTAAAATGTAGCCTTTCATCCAAACCACGCCTCAAACTGATAAGGTGTGTAACATGTTGCCTTTCCTCCATACCACGACAGAAACTGATTATGTAAGTACAATGTAGCCTTTCCTCCATACCACGCCTCAAAATGATAAGGTGTGTAACATGTAGCCTTTCCTCCATACCACCCCACAAATTGATAAGATGTGTGGAATGTAGCCTTTCCTCCATACCACGGCTCAAACTGATAAGATGTTTAAAATGTAGACTTTCCTTCACACCAGGCCTCAAACTGATAAAGCGTAAAACATAGCCTTTCCTCTATACCACGCCTCAAACTCATATGGTTGTAAAATGTAGGCTTTCCTTCATAACACGACTGAAACGGGTAGAGTATGTCAAATGTAGCCTTTCCTCCATACCACGCCTCAAACTGCTAAGGTGTATAAAATGTAGGATTTCCTTCAAACCACGCCTCTCAAACTAAAAAGGTATGTCAAATGTAGCATTTCCTCCATACCACGCCTAAAACTGATAAGGTATGTATAATGTAGCCTTTCCTAAAATACCACGACTGAAACTGATAAGGTGTATAACAGGTAGCCTTTCCTCCATACCAGGCCTTAAACTGTTAAGTTGTGTAAAAATGTAGGCTTTCCTTCATATCACGCCTCAAACTAAAAAGTATGTCAAATGTAGCCTTTCTTTCATACCACACCTTAAGGTGATAATGTATGTACAATGTAGCCTTTCCTCCATACCACGCCTCAAACTGATAATGTATGTGGAATGTAGCCTTTCATCCATATCACGCCACAAACTGATACGGTGTGTAAATTGTAGGCTTTCCTTCATAACACGACTGAAACTGATAGTATGTAAAATGTAGCCTTTCCTAAAATACCACGACTCAAACTGATAAGGTATGTAAAATGTAGCCTTTTCTCCATTCAACGACTCAAACTGATAAGGTATGTAAAATGTCTTTTCTCCATACCACGCCTCAAATTAATAAGGTATGTAAAATGTAGCCTTTCCTCCATACCACACCTCAAACAAATAAGGTGTAATGTTGCCTTTCCTCCATTCCACGACTCAAACTGACAAGTGTGCAACATGTAGCCATTCCTACATACCACGCTCCAAACTGCTAAGGTGTGTAAAATATAGGCTTGCCTTCATACCACGCCTCAAACTAAAAAAGTATGTCAAATGTAGCCTTTTCTCCATACTCGGCCTCAAACTGATAAGGTATGTAAAATGTAGCCTTTCCTCCATACCAAGTCTCAAACTGATAAGTTGTTTAACATGTAGCCTTTCCTCCATACCACGCCGCAAACTGATAATTTGTGTAAAATGTAGCATTTCCTCCATACCACGCCTCAAACTGCTAAGGTTTGTAAAATGTAGGCTTTCGTTCATACCACGCCTCAAATTAAAAAAGTATGTCAAATGTAGCCTTTCCTCCATACCACGCCTCAAACACATAAGTTGTGTAAAATGTAGCCTTCTTCCATACCACGTCTCAAACTGATAAGGTGTGTAAAATGTAGGCTTTCGTCCATACCACGTCTTAAACTGATAAGGTGTGTAAAATGTAGACTTTCGTCCATACAACGACTCAAACTGATAAGGTATATATAATGTAGCCTTTCCTCCATACCTCGCGGCTAACTGATAAGTTGTGTAAAATGTAGGCTTTCCTTCATACCACGCCTCAAACTGATGAGTTGTGTAAAATGTAGGCTTTCCTTCATACCACGACTCAAACTGATTATGTATGTAAAATGTAGCCTTTCCTAAAATACCACGACTCAAACTGATACGGTTTGTAAAATATAGCCTTCCCTCCTGATACCGCCTGAAACTGGTAAGGTGTGTAAAATGTAGGCTTTCCTTCATAACACGACTGCAACTGATTGTATGTAAAATGTAGCCTTTCCTAAAATACCACGACTCAAACTGATAAGGTTTGTAAAATGTAGCCTTTCCTTCATACCACGCCTCAAACTAATAAGGTATGTAAAATGTAGCCTTTCCTCCATACCACGCCTCAAGCTGATAATATGTGTAAAATGTTGTCTTTCCTCCATTCCACGACACAAACTGACAAGTGTGTAACATGTAGCCTTTCCTACATACCACGCCTCAAACTGCGAAGATGTGTAAAACGTATGCTTGGCTTCATACCACGCCTCAAACTAAAAAAGTATGTCAAATGTAGTCTTTCCTCCATACTAGGCCTCAAACTGATAAGGTATGTATAATGTAGCCTTTCCTCCATACCACGCATCAAACTGATAAGATTTGTAACATGTAGCCTTTCCTCCATACCACGCCTGAAACTGATAAGCTGTGTAACATGTAGCCTTTCCTCCATACCACGCCTCAAACTGATAAGGTTGTGTATAACATAGCCTTTCCTCCATACCACGCCTCAAAATGATAAGTTGTGTAAAATGTCGCCTTTCCTCCATTCCAAGACTCAAACTGATAAGGTGTGACACATGTAGTCGTTCCTCCATACCACGCCTCAAACAGTTAAGGTGTGTAAAGTGTAGGCTTTTCTTCATACCACGCCTCAAAGTAGAAAAGTATGTCAAATGTAGCCTTTCCTCCATACCACGCCTCAAACTGATAAGGTATGTATACTGTAGCCTTTCCTCCATACCACGTCTCAAACTGCTAAGGTGTGTAAAATGTATGCTTTCCTTCATACCACGCCTCAAACTAAAAAAGTATGTCAAATGTAGCCTTTCCTCCATACCACGCCTCAAACTGATAAAGTATGTAAATGTACCCTTTCCTCCATACCACGCCTCAAACTGATAAGTTGTGTACATGTAGCTTTTACTCCATACCACGCCTCAAACTGCTAAGGTGTGTAAAATGTAGGATTTCCTTCTTCATGCAAACTGATCAGTTGTATAAAATGTAAACTTTCCTTCATACGACGCCTCAAACTGATGAGTTGTGTAACATGTAGGCTTTCCTTCATACCACGACTCAAACTGATAATGTATGTATAATGTAGCCTTTCCTAAAATACCACGACTCAAACAGATAATGTATGTAAAATGTAGCCTTCCCTCCATACGTCGCCTCAAACTGATAAGGTGTGTAAAATGTAGGCTTTCCTTCATAACACGACTGAAACTGATTGTATTTAAAATGTAGCCTTTCGTCCATACCACGCCTCAAACTAATAAGGTATGTAAAATGTAGCCTTTCCTCCATACCACGCCTCAAACTGATAAGGTATGTGGAATGTAGGCTTTTCTCCATACCACGCCTCAAACTGATAAGTTATGTGGATTGTAACCTTTCCTCAATACCACGCCTCAGACTGATAAGGTATGTGGAATGCAGCCTTTCCTCCATACCACGCCTCAAACTGATAAGGTATGTGGAATGTAGGCTTTTCTCCATACCACGCCTCAAACTGATAAGGTATGTGGAATGTAACCTTTCCTCCATACCACGCCTCAGACTGATATGGTATGTGGAATGTAGCCTTTTCTCCATACCACGCCTCAGACTGATATGGTATGTGGAATGTAGGATTTCGTCCATACCACGCCTCAAACTGATAAGGTATGTGGAATGTAGGCTTTCCTTCATACCATGCCTCAAGCTGATAAGTTATGTGGAATGTAGCCTTTTCTCCATACCACGCCTCAAACGGATAAGGTAGATGGAATGTAAATTTTCCTCCATATAATAATGGATGTTCAATAAATGGCCTATATGGAACGAAAAACATAACAAACAAGACAAAACCATAATTACTGGTGATCTACCATTGGAATGTTGCATACTCAAGTCAAAAGTGTCAATTCATTTTCAAATAACAAAGGAATTTTCCAGATTGTACACGAGTACATTGGAACATTCGGAAATACTATTCGTGGTAAATATATTACGTACAGTCGATTGAAACCTTTATTAAGGGCCTTCCAAATTTGGAATAATTTTTACTGAATATTTTGGGAATATCTGCCATGTCCAGTTGCGAATGCAGCTTATTAGTATATATTTATAACTTGTAATTACCGTAAACACAACCTGGGTATCGCACGTTCTATCCCAGACAGTACAGCATTTGGGTTAATTAAACAATAAAATATTTAAAAAGTATTTCCTACCTTACCCGAGTCCTGTTGATGATACTTTAAACCGAGGTCTGCTCGCTAGAACGCCCAGTGCAATACAGCGAGGATGAATATATGCTTATACGAACGCGCTTTGTATTGTGTACAGAAACAGGCAAACTTAAGGACTATTGGTCAGCCATCATAACAAAATATCCAAAATGAATGGGGTATGTTCAAGTGAGATTTTAACCCAAATGCATACTTAGGCATGAGCAATGTAAACCATATAGTACACGACAGTGATTCAGCACTATTGATGTGAACATAATATCAAAAATAATCCTTTTATGGCAGAAATTGTGCCCTTTATATCAAAAAAGTGTGGTACAATTTTACTCAGAGTTTTTTTTTTATAGTAGTCTATTTATCCAGCGAGAGCAGACGAGATACCAATTCTAAATAAAATAAGCAATTTTATCACAACATCCAAATGTCAAAGTACACCATCATAATAGAAACACAAGATATTCTTTCAATGACATGTGGTTTCGAATACAATGCTATAATAGTATGCTGACATTATTTTGACACATTTTTATGTCTAAGAATTTTATTTTTTTAAATAATAGTTTTATTTGACAACAGAATTGGTACATTTTTTTGCATTCTAGTAGATATTGTTATATTGTAGGATTTAAGATGGTAACATAACAAATTTTAATAAAAAAAACATTTCACATTTTTTCCGTCAATTGTGATCATTTTTTGTTGTCAACAAAATTGGGTGTATGGGTAGCTCTCAGTAGAATTTATCATTTTGCTATAAAAAAAGCTTTTGTTTTTTTCAGTAGTGGAATACATATATAAAAGTAGATACTGAGCTAATTGCATATTCAATATCTATGTCAAAATTGTGTGTACAGTATTTTACAGTGAAAATGTCAAAATAACTCCAAAAATGTATGTAATTTAAAGAGTGTTTAATAATGTCCATATATGGTTGCTTTTTAAAGAAAAAAGACGAATAAAGATTACAATACTTTATGTATGTTTTGAAAGATATTTATATATTTAATCGAAAATTAATCACTGTTTTTTAGTAAATCTAATGTTAAGAATTTTTTTTTGAAAATGTTTAATGGCCTTTTTTCCCCTCTTTTTAGTAAAATTTGGGAGTTAGAAATATGTGTCTTCTTCAAAGACGAGGGGGTAAAAAACAGTGATGACCTCCCCTTTTTGATAATTTTGTATCTAAATGATACCAAAGAAACTTTAAATATCAATTTAAAAATATCTCAGCACTACGTCCTTTCCCAGCCAACCTCCTTAACACAACTGAATGACAATTTTTCATAGAAATAAGTATACAAGCCTAACATTGCAAATGACAGTTTAAGATGGAAAGACATGTACATATCATTTTATTATTAACAACATGACAATGAAATGGAACGCAATGACATTTAGAGAAGGTGTATAATACATTTTCATTTTCAATACTTACTGGTAATCTACCGTTGAAATGTTACATGCTGAAGTCAAAGGTGTCAATTCATTTTATTTGTTATTTTTCAGATAACAACAGTAGTTTCCAGAATGTGAACGAGCTTATTGAACAATTCGGAAATACCATTCCTGGTAAATATATGTACACTCGATTGAAACCTTTATAAAGGGCCTTCCACATTTGGAATAATTTTTACTGACTATTTTGGGAACATCTGCCATGTTCAGTTGCGAATGCAGCTTATTAGTATATATTTATATCTTGTCATTACCGTAAACTCTTTTTAAAGTTCTAAAAAAAAGTTTGGTTCATCAAATAGATAGTTTTGTATAAGATAGTATCCTAGGGATCGCACGTTCAATATGTGTCTTCTTCAAAGACGTTTATGGAAAAAAACAGTGATGACCTCCCCTTTTTTGATAATTTTGTATCTAAATGATACCAAAGAAGCTTTAAATATCAATTTAAAAAATCTCAGCACTACGTCCTTTCCCAGCCAACCTCCTTAACACAACTGAGTGACTATTTTGCATAGAAATAAGTATACAAGCCTAACATTGCAAACCAAACCTATTTAATCATTAGTCATGAATATATTCGAACAAAAACGGTCCAAACCAAATAACATATTTAAATCCGATGGATAAATGGACTATTCTTTAGACCAATTTATTTCACATGAAAAAAAGACTTTGAGTAGAATTGTATCTAACTTTTCGGATATAAAGGGCACACTTTCTGTCATATATTAAGTATTCTTTTTGATATTATGTTCACATCAGTAGTGTCGAATTACTGTCATGTACTACATGGTTGACATTGCTCCTGCCTAAAAAATGCATTGGATTGAAAAATTTTCTTGGCCATATCCCATTCATTTTGTATTTCTCTTTCATTTCCCAAAGATGGCAGGCCAATATTCCTGAAATCAAGAACTACTATTTCAAAATCAAGCTAAAATCTTCTTGATTAAAATTTGACACTTCGAGATTGAAAGACACTTACATACTAGTAGTATTTTATTATTAACATCCTTACAGTGATATGAACGCTTGCTACGTATAGTTTTATAAATATATCATACTTACTGGTGATCTACCATTGGAATGTTACATGCTCAAATCAAAGTTGTCATTTCATTCGATTGGAATCTTTATCTTTATTATGGGCACTTTTAAATATGAATTTATTTTGACTGAGCATGTAAATACTTTAACTATTGGAATATATTTGACATATAAACCATCATATTTGGGACCGTATGGTTCTTTAGAAAATTAGGTTGCGTAATTGAGACTCGAAGAGGTAAATGGTGTAATTGCGGATTGGGAGGGTATCTCCATCGCAAACTCCACTCCCGTTGTGGGGTCTGGGGGAGTTGGGGCCTCCCTCATATCTTTGTTTGAAGAGAAAAAAAGACTTAAAATGCTGCAGTATGACGCGTAACTATAATCGCACCCTTTTTGTCCATCTTTTTAAAATTGTGGGCATTCAAACGCACAACTTGATAGAAAAAAGTGGGTGCTGACTACGGGTAAGCGATCATGATAAATTACATCCAGGTATGCATGTTCAACTCTAAAATTATTCACTACATTAAACTTATGAACTGCAATGCACATGTACCTTGTTAAATGACTAATGTAGCGTTATTTTTTAAGCGAACACCTAAAGAATATACCTCGACATATGTATCTATATTAATTGGTTTTAATATGGCGTTTCTGTGTGTGTTTTTAAAAGGCGAATCCAACATCATTATACACTATTTATCATAACCTCAGGCTGTATATTTTTAAAATCAACTTTGTTATATCTTCTTAATTTAATTGAAAAATAATATAAACAAAGAACGGTATAGTTTTCTTTGACAGCATACACGAGTATTGCAGTTTTCTCATTTGAATTTGCAAGATGTATCGTAAACGAAGCAGAATAGTACCACCAGAGGTAATTCATACAACACAGTTACTTGTGACGGGCGCATATGAAAGTAGTGTGGTACATATCTAGCTGATCATAAGCAACGATATGTGCTCAGTTCTGTAACTCAAAATTGAAACATAAATGATATTTAAAAGAGTATGCATTTTATACATTATAGAACAGTGGGAAAATGGTAGAATACCGTTGCTGAATCCTCGATTCAATCCTGCAGATGTCCGTGATGCTCTGGTCATAAGTGGTGCGTGTTTTATTTAAATAATGGCAAAAATAACCATATAAACATTCAGTATGAATACAGAAGTCAAATTGGTTAAATTAGTAGACTTTTGTTTTTAATGTATTCTCTTCCGGCATAACGTCTTTTTTCCTCACAAAATATCGGACACAAAAAAATATTATTATTTTATTATTATTATTTTTTTTTTTATAAAATTAGCCTTTAAAGTTTGCCAATCTATCACTCTTCCTTAAATACTTTTTCTTAAAACAATCTAAAATTTAAAAAAAACATGTTTCAGTTCATGATAACTATGTTATATCAATCAAAATATGGTCAAAACACTGTGTTGTTCAGATAAAACATTTGAATTCACTATAGATTTTGATTGAACTTGGCGTGTTAGATTAGACTCATTCACCATATTTTGTACCTTCAGAAAATAAAATACTTTTGTCCATTTTCGCAATCTTCAATATTTTATGACTACATGCATACGGCAATAATTAAGTCAGGGCTTATTTAAACACCGAGATGGGCGTAGCCCATTGAGGGGTTTAAATAACCAACGAGCTGAGACAGACTCTATCTTTTTTTTGAGCATGGTGTACTTAGTAACACTATGACGTCATAGTGACCGTACTCTAAATTCCAATATCCGGTAGTTGTAGCACGGCATAGACACGCCCCTTTAGTAATCCTAAATTAAACGAGTTAATGCTCTGCATTCATCAAAGGAAATGTCACCGACCATGCTACAATTGGGTTTTAAATAATAAAAAATGCCGCACCTACCGTACAGTGTATTACTATCTCTGTTATTTTTCTATGACCTGCATGTGGTATCCGTAAAAGTTAAAAATGTGAGTTACTTTCTGAAAAAGGAAATAAATTGCAGACACGCATTTTTGTATAACAACTAGATGCAAAAAGTTGAACCGGATTCAAAAATTCCACCATACACGCATTTAAAACAACAACAATCTATATATATATAATTCAAAAGCAAATTGTGATGCATCACAAAATCAAAAGGGTGCCGCTTAAGAATGTTTATTGTCAAAAACAAAGTTTTGAAATAAGGTTCATTAAAATTTTGTACTGATTCCCTTTTCAGTATGTTTTTGCATGTTTCGTGTTTGTGATAAACCATAGTTTACGTTGATTTAAAATTACTGACCCGTATCAGAGAAATATTATCAACTAAACGTGTCCATAGAGGTTTAGTGTGTAAAAAGTCCTTGCATGAATCAAAAGAAGATATCTTACATAATTGTATTATATGTGTTACCATGATTTATTAACGATGATTGTCAATTTATTTTGTACAGATTAATTTGGTTTCTGATTGATGTTTTTCATTTATTTTAAAAGGAGCGAAGTTTGAAAAGGCAAGACCAAAGTTCGTTGTATATGGTGGGCGCCTGATGAAATGGACAAGTCGCTAATGCATGTTCGGGATGAAAACGATTGTGTGTGTGTATTTTAAATTTATGATTATATTGTATAATGGTACTTACAGCCTATTAAATAATGAAGAAGAACGATAAACAGTTTAACAGGAACACACAAAGGGTCACATGGTTATACTAAACAGACAAGCTGTATGTGTTTTATTTTTATCGTTAATGGTTCCTACATTGTAATAAATATTTTAACAAATCTTGAATATTATTTAAACAAAACAGTGCATATACCATCATATCATGCACTACATCTGTTTATAAGATCAATGTCATTCAATTATTTATAGTAATTGGAATATATAGTATTAATTTTAAGATGATAATGGAATTGTTTTTCTTTTCCTTGTGATAAAATACAATATTTCACGATTGTGATGTTAGCTTGAGTTGAAGATATATCTACATATTTGTATAAAATGCCAGTATGAAAAAGGAACATCGTATCATAGAAAATTAAATGAAGTAATGACCCTTTCAGACCAGGTATTAGCATTTATATCTAATTGACCTATACCTATGATATACAAACAGCTAAAGAGAGATGACCCATTCACTAGTGAATAAATAATATAGTAATAGATTGTCATTACAATTATTTGAGTGAAATAAATTATAGAAGATAAAGTACTAACATTTGAGCAGCATCTTCCCTAAATCTAACAGCATATTGATATCTCGTTTAGGATATTTTAAAACATATTCGTCTTTTAATTTTAAAACAAGTTCATCATTAAATTATAAATGTCAACACACCTAGCTCGTAATCATGAACAATTCAGCAGACCTTCGAAACTTTTCGACTAGTCCATATATGGATTTTGTCTTCTGTGTATATTCTTGGACTTAGTAACAAGTGTTCTTGTCATTAAATACTTTCTAATAAAATCACATTTACACATAGATTACATTTGTTTCTAGTAAAATGACATAGAAATCATTATCGTTATAAGCCTTTAACAATCTGTAGCTCTAAAATTGAACCAGCGAGTAATGTAAAACATATCCAGTAAAGTTTTATGAATGCACCATTTTTTTACTTTATTTTGCAGTCAGTTCCATGTTGTAAATCAACAGAAGTAAACATGATAATTAAGACATATATAATATCAGTTTTAAGAGGATAGGATACATGTTTCAGTTTTCCTTCTGATAAAAAGACAATATTTCACAGTTTTGTTTGTGCTGGAGTCGAAGCTAGGTCAACACATTTGTATGAAAATGCCAGCATAAAAAATGAAGGAGTAATTAATCTAATGACACTTTCAGACCTGGTATATGTATTTATCTCTTACTGACCTATATCTACGTTATATATGCATTCACACAGTTAACGGGAGATCACTTATTCACAAATATATTGACCAGTGAATATCTAATCGTGCAGTAGTAATGGTTTGTCATCAAACATGTTGGAGTGAAATAAAGTCTATAAGATAAAAGTAACAGCATTCGAGCAGCATCTTCCCTTAATCTAATAGCATACTTATATATCGTTTAGGGTATTTTAAAACAGATTCGTCTTTTAACATTAAAACAAGTTCATCATTCAATTATAAATGCCAACTCACCAAGCTCGTAATCACGAACAATTTAGCAGACCTTCGAAACGTTTTCGACTAGTCCATATTTGGATTATGTTCTCTGTGTATATTCTCATACTATTTTAGTAACAAGTGTTCTTGTCATTAAATACTTTCTAATAAAATCGAATCACATTTACACATAGATTACATTTTCTAATAAAAGCACATTTACACATAGATTACAGTTGTTTCAAATGAAATGACATAAAAATCATTATTGGTATAAGCCTTCAACAATATGTAGCTCTAACATTGAACCAGTGAGTATGTAAAACATATCCAGTAAGTTTTATGAATGCACCATTTTTTACTTTATTTTGCAGTCAGTTCCATGTTGTTAATCAACAGAAAAAAACATTATAGTTAATACATATATAATATCAGTTTTAAGATGATAGGATACATGTTTCAGTTTTCTTTCTGATAAAAAGACAATATTTCACAGTTTTGTTTGTGTTTGAGTCAAAGCTAGGTCAACACATTTGTATGAAAATACCAGCCTAACAAAATGGAGAAGTAATTAATCTAATGACACTTTCAGACCTGGTATATGTATGTATCTCTAATTCACCTATATTTACGTTATATATGCATCCACACAGTTAACGGGAGATAACTTATTCTCAAATATATTGACCAGTGAATAACGAATCATGCAGTAGTAATGGATTGTCATCAAACATGCTGGAGTAAAATAAAGTATATAAGATAAAAGTAACAACATTCGAGCAGCATCTTCCCTTAATCTAATGGCATACTGATATATCGTTTAGGGTATTTTAAAACAGATTCGTCTTTTAACTTTAAAACAAGTTCATCATTCAATTATAAATGCCAACTCAAATAGCTTGTTATCATGAACAATTCAGCATACCTTCGAAACGTTTTCGCCTACTCCATATATGATGTTGTCTTCTGTGTATATTCTTGGACTTAGTAACAAGTGTTCTTGTCATTACATACTTTCTAATAAAATCACATTTACCCATAGATTACATTTTTTCAATTGAAATGACATAAAAATCGTTATCGTTATAAGCCATCAACAATCTGTAACTCTAAAATTGAACCAGTGAGTATGTAAAACGTATCCAGTAAGTTTTATGGATGCAGCATTTTTTACTTTATTTTGCAATCAGTTCCATGTTGTAAATTAACAGAAGAAAACATTATAATTAATACATATACTGAGCAAAAATAGAAACGTACCTCCCTGTTTAAGTAAAGATTTCCAAAAATCCGAAAGGGTTACAGTTATAAATCATAATCAAACATAAAGTTTATTCATTTGTGGATCGATATCAATTCATTAAATCTGGCTAGCACGAGAACGTTTAGAGTGATACTCTGGCGAAGTCGGTAGGGGTCAAAATCAAAAATCACAAACTATCAATAATATTCGTGCAAATGGTGGTCACACTCGTTATTAACGATAATTAATGCAGGTGACAAATTCTGAATTAAACTCGATGTCCTAAACGTTACATAACGAGTGTCTGATATTTTGTGATTTTTTATTTTGACCCCTACCGACTTCGCCAGGGTATCACTCTGAAAGTTTTCGTGCTAGCCAGATTTAGTGAATTGATATCGATCCACAAATGAATAAAATTTATGTTTGATTATGATTTATAACTATACCCTTTTGGATTTCTGGAAATCTTTACTTAAACAGGGAGGGACGTTTCTGTTTTTGCTCAGTATATGTAATATCAGTTTTAAGATGATAGGATACATGCTAAAAATACAATATTTCACAGTTTTGTTTGTGCTTGAGTCGAAGCTAGGTCAACACAATTGTATGAAAATGCCAGCATAAACAATGGAGAAGTAATTAATCTAATGACACTTTCAGACCTGGTATATGTATTTATCTCCAAATGACCTATATCTACGTTATGTATGCATACACACAGTTAAAGGGAGATCACTTATTCACAAATATATTGACCAGTGAATAACGAATTATGCAGTAGTAATGGATTGTCATCAAACATGTTGGAGTGAAATAAAGTATATAAGATAAAAGTAACAACATTCGAGCAGCATCTTCCCTTAATCTAATAGCGTACTGATATATCGTTTAGGGTATTTTAAAACATGTCATACGTATTTTAACTTTAAAACAAGTTCATCATTTAATTATAAATGCCAACTTAAATGGCTTGTAATCATGATAAATTCAGCATACCTTCGAAACGTTTTCGACTTGTCCATAATGGATTTTGTCTTCTGTGTATATTATTGGACTTCGTAACAAGTGTTCTTGTCATTAAATACTTTCTATTAAAATCAAATTTACAAAACATTTCACATTATGTCAATCGAAATGACCAAGTAATCATTATCTTTATAAGCCATCAACAATATGTAGCTCTGAAACTGAACGAGTGAATATGTAAATCATATTTAGTAAGTATTATGGATCATATGTTTTATTTTATGTTGCGGCCAGCCCCATGTTGTAAATCAACGGAAGAAAACATTATAATAAATCAATATAATATCAGTTTTAAGATGATAAGAAACATGTTTTTGTATTCTTTCTGATAAAAAACACAGTATTTCACAGTTTTGTTGTGTGCTTGAGATGAGAATAGGTCAACAAATGTGTATAAAAATGCCCGTATGAAAAAACCATCTCATCATGGAAATCAATTAAACTAATGACCCTTTCAGACCTGGAATATGTATTTATATCTAACTGACCTATATCTACACATACAGTGAAAGGGAGATCACTTATTCACAAATATAATAACCAGTGAATAACTAACCATGCAATAATAATAAATCTAATAGCATACTGATATCTCACTTAGCGTATTTTAAAAGTTGGTCTTCCGCTATATTAGGTTTCTCTTTGGCTACAACTGGTGTTTTTTTTATTTTATTTTATTTTACAACAACATTTAAGTGTATCCTTAGTTAATTTATTTCGATGTCGACTTAATAAGACCGAGTCTGTTACTTTTCTCTATTGTTTGTGTTTGCTGCTTCCATTCCATGCGATCCCGTTTCTGTATGTATTGACAACGTTAACTTTGTGCGAGCTGTGTGGCGGCTGTAAAATGTCGCTCGGACTACTAATCAGTAGTGTTATTACTTACTGGTCCGTTGGGATCATCAAGCCCAATCTTTGT
>JAWPHD010024362.1:0-19393 GCA_037043455.1 Cyrtodaria siliqua | reverse complement strand
CTACCATCGAGATAACTGATATTGCTACCATCGAGATAACTGATAATGCTACCATCGAGATAACTGATAATGCTACCATCGAGATAACTGATAATGCTACCATCGAGATAACTGATAATGCTACCATCGAGATAACTGATAATGCTACCATCGGGTTAACTGATATTGCTACCATCGAGATAACTGATAATGCTACCATCGGGTTAACTGATATTGCTACCATCGAGATAACTGATAAGATATCTGATAATGCTACCATCGAGATAACTGATATTGCTACCATCGAGATAACTGATATTGCTACCATCGAGATAACTGATAATGCTACCATCGAGATATCTGATAATGCTACCATCGAGATAACTGATATTGCTACCATCTAGATAACTGATAATGCTACCATCGAGATAACTGATGATGCTACCATTGAGATAACTGATAATGCTACCATTGAGATAACTGATAATGCTACCATTGAGATAACTGATATTGCTACCATCGAGATAATTGATAATCCTACCATCGAGATAACTGATAATGCTTCCATCGAGATAACTGATAATGCTACCATCGAGATAACTGATAATGCTACCATCGAGATATCTGATAATGCTACCATCGAGATAACTGATAATGCTACCATCGAGATATCTGATAATGCTACCATCGAGATAACTGATAATGCTACCATCGAGATATCTGATAATGCTACCATCGAGATAACTGATAATGCTACCATCGAGATAACTGATATTGCTACCATCGAGATAACTGATAATGCTACCATCGAGATAACTGATAATCCTACCATCGAGATAACTGATAATGCTACCATCGAGATAACTGATAATGCTACCATCGAGATAACTGATAATGCTACCATCGGGTTAACTGATATTGCTACCATCGAGATAACTGATAATGCTACCATCGGGTTAACTGATATTGCTACCATCGAGATAACTGATAAGATATCTGATAATGCTACCATCGAGATAACTGATATTGCTACCATCGAGATAACTGATATTGCTACCATCGAGATAACTGATAATGCTACCATTGAGATATCTGATAATGCTACCATCGAGATAACTGATATTGCTACCATCGAGATAACTGATAATGCTACCATCGAGATAACTGATGATGCTACCATTGAGATAACTGATAATGCTACCATTGAGATAACTGATAATGCTACCATTGAGATAACTGATATTGCTACCATCGAGATAATTGATAATGCTACCATCGAGATAATTGATAATGCTACCATCGAGATAACTGATAATGCTACCATCGAGATAATTGATATTGCTACCATCGAGATAACTGATAATGCTACCATCGAGATAATTGATATTGCTACCATCGAGATAACTGATAATGCTACCATCGAGATAATTGATAATGCTACCATCGAGATAACTGATGATGCTACCATTGAGATAACTGATAATGCTACCATCGAGATAACTGATAATGCTACCATCGAGATAATTGATATTGCTACCATCGAGATAACTGATAATGCTACCATCGAGATAATTGATAATGCTACCATCGAGATAACTGATAATGCTACCATCGAGATAATTGATATTGCTACCATCGAGATAACTGATAATGCTACCATCGAGATAATTGATAATGCTACCATCGAGATAACTGATGATGCTACCATTGAGATAACTGATAATGCTACCATCGAGATAACTGATAATGCTACCATCGAGATAATTGATATTGCTACCATCGAGATAACTGATAATGCTACCATCGAGATAATTGATAATGCTACCATCGAGATAACTGATGATGCTACCATTGATATAACTGATAATGCTACCATCGAGATAACTGATAATGCTACCATTGAGATAACTGATATTGCTACCATCGAGATAATTGATAATGCTACCATCGAGATAACTGATAATGCTACCATCGAGATAACTGATAATGCTACCATCGAGATAATTGATATTGCTACCATCGAGATATTTCATTTTAGTGGAGCAGGTTGTATTACAATCAGTGTTTGTTTCTTCCTTATATAAGCTTATAATAGTGATACTGTTGGTACTGAAAAATGGTACCATTCCCAATGGCAAAATGTTTTTTTCCAAATTGGAGTAAAAAATGTCCAATCCATTTTTTTTTAAAATATTTAAGAGTGAAACTTTAAACAAAAGAAGGAGGAATATATATTCATTTAGGTGACGGTAATGACATATTACAAGGGAATGTATACATGGTAATGTGTTTGCAAATTATTTAAGCATTCTATATTGTTTTTGTTTATAGTGAAAAATTCCCAATTTAAGGCAAAACAATGCCAATTTTCCCAATTGAAGGAGTACCGGTACCCTTCCCAAAAAGGGTGAAATAAAATAGCTGAAAATTAAGCATAGTATAATTACTAATGCATTCACTGGTAATGAACCAGAACAGCCAGTTTTATTTTCAATCTTGGAGTTAAAACACAAAATAACATGCTGTATATAACATTTGAATTAAATCTATTAAGCGGAAAAAACAACATTTTACTAACTGATATAATTAAGAACTTGATGTTGAAAATCAAACTTGACCTGCTTTTCCGTGTTAACCTTTTGGTTTGTTATACCAAAGTGTTCTTTAAGTTATTGAGCTGAAACCCAACTTTGCACAAAAATAAAGTCAGTCAGTCAGTCAAGCGCAATATCTAATGGAGTAATGACACTGATAATCGGACTTCACTTGCCTTTTTTAGTTAACACTTTTTGGATTTTACAACTAAAGCATTCTGAAGTTATTAAGTGGAAGCAGACAGGCAGATGGATTGCATCCAGTATTACCCCATTAAGATTGTGTGCTGGTAATGTCAATATGTAATTATCTTTATTTACTACAGATTTTACCGAAATAATAACGCATTTTACTCAACAATTAATAATAATCTCAAATAATTTATTTTAACTATTTTAGAAAATATACGAAATTAATATTAGCATGATATAGAAGGGCGAAGATCGCCGTGTGTCCCTTAAAGACAACATGAATCGTGTATATCCCTACCCTGGCCCCCTCCTTGACTTTGTCATCCAAGGTTCCCCCATCACAGTAGTCTTGAATGATGTTGAGGAACTCCATGTTGGCGTCGAAGTAAGACTCGTGATACAACACGATGTGTGGGTGTTTCAGCTGAGACAGGATTCTGTAGTTATAAGTAGGCCACAGGCCCGTGAGCATGCAATGTTTACAACAAATAAATAGAAATGACATTACAAGCTAAAGGTATAATACAATTTCATATGCGTTAATTAGTGCCCATCAAAATATGTTATTTAACCAATTCCTGAGGTAGTCAGAGGGAGAGAGAAAAGGAAAGCGAAAAGTGAGACGGAGTGAGCGAGGGAGTGAGTGAGAGAGAAGGGGAGATAGGTAAGTTAATCCTTATTCTACCAATTAGGTCCTTAAACATGCCATATTGATATATCACTCAAATACTGCTCCATCAGGCAAAGACATGCGATAATATGACTTGCATAAGGTCGCAGCTTGAAAACTTTAAATGCTCCCTATACATATCCTTTTGAGACGTATACAAATAAAATGTTTAATACAAATATTTCAAGATCTGCATTAAACAGACCAGTACCTTGCTTCTCGGAGTACAGCCTCCTTTGTTCTGGTTTTCTTTTTCTCATCTAACTCGATGGTCTTCAAAGCACATAACCTATCAAACATTGCAACGTGTTACTGGTGTTACTATATGAAATGGGCATGCATATGCTAATACATATTTTTATCACATAACATGGCTTCTGGGAGTCGAATAAAGCCATGACTTTTTCTCGTAATACATTAGTGTATAACAGATGCAAAGGAGAACCGAATCACTGTGTTTGTGTGTGTGTTTTATTGTAATTATGCCTGAAATGAAACTTTATGATTATGAGATTACACTGCAGTGTTTTTTTTTCTCTATTTTGGGAACATAGCCCATGGCGTTGGAATTGGGAATTTGAGCGCGATTTTTCATAAAATTGGGAATTGTAGCGCGATTTTTAATAAAATTCGGAAAAATATAAAGTAAAGCTTTCCTTTCATAATTATATCTTTAATACTGTTTTTTGTACACCAAGATAAACAGAAGAATTTATAAGCTTTTGAACCCCAATCCAATGAACCCCAATCATTGGATTGGGACACTAAAAAAAAAAAAAAAAAAAATCTTTAATTTTTTTTTATTTTTTTTTAAAATTGGGAATTTTTTCCTCTTAATTGGGAAAAAAAGGTATGTTTTGGCATTGGGAATATGACCGAATTTCGGCTATAAAAACAGCCAAGAAAAAACACTGCACTGTATACATTTGGTTCTTCCTATGTCATCGGTGGGGCCTAAATACACTAATAATTCAATTACAGTGTAATTTTTCCATACTTTTGCACATTTATTGGTATAATTGTCATCTATGAAAGAAAAGAGATATACAGCATGTCAAATGATTTATTACTTAAAACTCGGATGTCTTCCCTGGGGTTGGGGTTGAAGGGGGTGGGTGGTAGGGGAGGGCAACACTAACAGGGGTTAATTATTTTTTAATTAAGTCTCAACTGAACATTTTGATGAAGGGATTACAGTGAATAATAATATCTTTTTCTCTTAGAGGTGTGCCGAGGTGTGGGGAGTGGGCATGGTTGTGTGCCGAGGTGGGGAGTGGGGATGGGGGTGTGGGGGGAGGAAAATTCGGTCAAATATCTATTTTTCTTTCTCAATAAAATGTAATGATCTCGGGAATATTAGAATAATTTGCTCCAGGGTCACCATGGCACTCTGGGATAGGGGTCAAAAGTTCAAATACACAAATACCCTAAACATTTTTTATTAATTTACAGTGTCGTACATGTATACAGAAAAGCATAAATAATACTATTTCTGAACTGAGTATCCAAACAATTACATGTAAAATGGATACAGGGTTAAAGGGAATTGAAGAAAACGTGGGTATTTGCGATGGCGCGCCATCAAATTCATTCTAGTGTTAAATTTAGTTTAAGGTGTCGCAATATTTGTTGAGTGAACGCGTTACAGACGCTTAACGTAGCTGACGTCATGAGTTCTCTTACAAATTGCCGCCGTATACAAGGTAAATTGACAACATTAAAGTGAAGCTATCGCATTGTATGTGTGTAATGAATTAATAGAATCTTACATTCATGACTGTGTATTGTTGACTTTAATAAACTCGCTGGATAAAAAGATAGGATTCTCGGCACAGAGTCGTATCCTATCATTTTATCTAACTTGTTATTAAAACCAATAATATACAGACACTCATATAAGACCCTCTATATACTTAAAGATCAAAAAAAAAAGCTCAATGGGTGGCATTCACGGCTTTTCAAGTCCTCGATGCCGTCCAGGCCAGTTAAAATGTCCCTGCATTATAATGAAGTAATGGCTACAGATAAGCATATTACCTTAGTGTTTAGAACTTCTATTTATTGAAGAAAAGAGGAAATGTGTTTCATTTGTAGAGGACTATCTTTTTTCATGAAAATCCTACAATAATTAAGATGTTATAAAAGGCAAGGGCAAAACCATTAGCTTGATATGTGGACATATTTGATGAACATACCCTGATGGGGTTTGGAGTTGTGCAAAGAAACGAAAAAATGTCTCTGACCAACTACGGTATGTTATGTGACAAACAGACTGACGGACTTTCCTATGTGCACACCCCTTGAAAATGATGAACCTGATTCCATCTTACTTTCTGTTTTCCTTGTGCCTGACAAGGTACACAGCTCCACAGCCTCCTTTTCCCAACCTGTGAATATTTTCATATTTGTCCATGGCTCCAAGTTCACATGTGGTCAACAGCATGTCACAGCATCTAAAAACATTGAACAACACAAATATAAACCAGGAAAGAGGTCCCTACTGTTTCCATCTAAAAAATCTGCTTTAAATTTAATAGATCATGGCTTAAATTGTCTTTAAAAGTGACAAAAAAATGTGATAAAAATGTCATTACAGGCAAAATATGGTCAATTTTGACAGTTTGAATTAAAAATTAACGACTTAGGATTATCATTTGCTTTAAATTATAAGTAATAACAGTTTAGGATTCAGCTTGTACATGATTTTTTTTTTGCCACTAGCCCATTTCCTGTGTAGCAGGTAATTCATAATTGAATTGGGGTTTTAAGGCGCACCAACACATGAAAAGGTTATATGATGCCTAACAGGCATGAACATGCCAGGCTCATCTTCCATGTACATCGAGATAAAATATGGAAAATGGGCCTAGAACCTTCTTATCCTGAACTGCAGAGTTGCTGCAATTCTATCGTAGAAACTCCATTTATGCTGGAGCCAAATTCATAACAGAAGAAAATGTTGTATAATTTTCAGGGCCTTTTCACCCTACTTTGTAGACGCCGATGAACGGCGTCTAACCCAAGCAAAAAAACATTTTTTCCCCCAAAATAACCATAAAAATTCCACTCTTTCAGAATAATTCCCATTCAAAATGTTGTTCGTCGTAAAATCATCTATTTATAACCGCAATAGAGTTCTATTTTTTGTCGATGTTTTCTATTACAATGCGGGGTTTATATTTGAAAATAACAGTGATAAAAAAACAATTATGAATCGCCTCGGCTTTCATCGTAGCATGGTTGTAGTCTAGATCATCTGTGACACTTGCTTGTTTTCAAGACAAACGTCTAGAATAGTTTCTCCTAAACAAAGTTTGACATTTGTCGAGATTCTGGTATCGTTTCTGATTTGTATTAACAATTAGGCGTCGAAGATGATCAAAACTAAGCATCGCTGGAGTTCATGCAATAGTCGTAGGTAGTCGACAAAGGTAGTCGACAAATCCAGTCATTCTTCGGGGGAATGCGCGATTTTAAGACTTTACGACAATCGTAATCAACTTACAAATGTACGTTATCAAAAACAGATCGTTTATAGTTTCGGATTGAAATACAAAAGATTCTACAAGCAGCAAAATGGTAACAAATTACTTTAAGGAGACAAATAATGCAACACCAGATAGTGAAACTGAAAGCAACATAAACAAGGAATGTCACAGTAAGTGACAAATGCCCCCGAAGTGACCTGTAAGTGACCTTGACCTTGGAGCAATATGAAACCAACAGATATATTTAAAAATAATAATAATAAAAAAAAAAATATTTAAAAAAAAAAAATGTTAAAAAAAAAAATTAAAAAAAAAGGTAAAAAAACAAAAAATAATAATGATAAAAAAACATTTAAACAAAAAAAAGAAATCAAAAAAAATAAATAATAATAATAACCAAATAAAATAAAATTTAAAAAAAAAAGAAAAAAATAAAAGAAAAAAAATAAAAATAAAAAATCACAAAAAAAAATAAAAAAAAAATAAAAAAATAAATGGGGAAAAAAAATAATGAAAAAATAAGTTATTTGAAAATCCGTCCAGAATGCCATAGTTATTGTCTGACACAATTTGACCTTTGACCTATAAGTTTGACCTTGACCTTGGGGCCACAGACCTGGATTTGTGCTCGACACATCATCTTATTGTGGTGAGCACTTGTGCCAAGTAATCTGAAAATTGACTGAACACAATTTGACCTTTGACCTCTAAATGTGACCTTGACCTTAGTGCCACGGACCTGGGTTTTGTGCACGACACGTCTAGTTGTGGTGAGCAATTGTGCCAAGTTATTTGAAAATCTGTCCATGAATGTCAGTTATTAATCGGACACGAAAGCACTTTGTTTTGACCTTTGACCTCTAAATGTGACCTTGAACTTGGAGCCACGGACCTGGGTTTTGTGCGCAACACATCGTCTTATTGTGATGAGCAATTGTGCAAAGTTATTTGAAAATCCGTCCATTATTGTCAGAGTTATGAAGTGGGCACGGACGTACAGACGAACGGACAACCTTTGTTGTGGTGAGCAATTGCGCAAAGTTATTTGAAAATCCCTCCATTATTGTCAGAGTTATGAAGTGGACACGATTGTACAGACGAACGGACAACCTTTGACCTCTCAGTGTGACCTTGACCTTGGAGCCACGGACCTGGATTTTGTGAGCGACACGTCGTCTTGTTGTGGTGAGCAATTGTGCGAAGTTATTTGATAATCCGTCTGTTATTGTCAGAGTTATGAAGCGGACACGATTGTACAGACGAACGGGGATGAACGGACAGACAGTGCGACTACTATATGCCACCCTTCGGGGGCATAAAAAAGTTTAAATTTAAAAAGTTAAGAAATCATAAATTAAAATGAATAAAAATTACTGTTTTCCTCTACTGTTTTTCCCTTCTTTAACTGTTTGGAAGTAAATTTATAAATAAGAAAGGTAGATATAACCTTTTTACTAACAATTTATTGCGACTATTTTCCCCCAAAACTTGGAAAATCACGCCTTTTGTCAAAAAAAAGGCTAGGCCTTTTGTCAAAAAAAAAGGCTAGGGCCCCTTCCCCAATTTCTGAAAAAAGGCCCCGATATTATATTAAAATTTGTCTCGCAGGATAGTTTCCCTTATATAGGCGGTACTCACTCGTAAAAGCAGAGACACTAGATCTTTGGCAAAAGCTACTATTTTAAATTTAAAACTTAAGAGAGATGTTCCTCAGAACATTTTTGTTGCCTGCTATGTGTTTTTAAGTCAGCAGGTCAAAGGCTAACGTGACTTTGAGGATAAAAATGGTTTCTGATAAAAAAAAACTGACAATGGCTAGGCACACAGATGTAAAACTTTGAAGAAATTGGTCATGGTCAGTAGATGACCTCATCTGCTTTAGAGGTCAGTAGGTCACATGACACAAGCTCGATCAAGATTGCTTAATAATTACTGAAGTTATGGAGCAGACATTGCCAAAGACGCCAGTTTTCAAGAATAAAAGGGCAATAACTCTGGTGATATGAAAATTTGGCTGCTTATCGAACTCGACCTAGATCTTATGCCCATAAACATTCACAACACGTTTGATCAAGATTGCATCATTACTCAAGTTATGGAGCGGACACAAAAAGTGTGGACAACACTTGACAAAGTGATACCTAGTACAGTAACCGAGGTGTCTGCCATACCAGGTGTGTCTGTTTTACCCAATTTCAAGCAACAAATTTGCAAGTTCCACTGAACAAACAATAAAAACAAGCTGGAAAACTTATTAATAGTCTAATCAGCTGCGACACATCCAACGTTTGTATTTTTGACCATGACCACATCCTTATGCGAATAAAATGCACGTTGTGACGTAATCGATTTATGTGTTTATGTGGCACAAAGTTTAAGCTGCGCTTATGTCACATATTTGCATCAGCTGGTGTTAATACCTGCCAATCATCTGCGTCATGTGACAGAATATTTAATGAGAATGGTTGTTTAATTATCTTGATTAAATAATTATTTGATGGATTATGTTAATTTAATTTGTCTTAAGAATGTATGCACGCTTAAAGAATTTGAGAATGTACTGACTTATAAATGTAGCGCTTTCTGCGTTTTGTTTTAAAAAAAAAACGGGTCGAGGATATATAGTCTTTCTATCTGTTTTCGACCGCCATGTGATTTCGACCGATGGCGGAAATTAGTCTTCGCACGTTTATTGTGCACATTTCGTCATCAACTTTTATGACGGTCTGCTTAATGATTAGTTCTAAACAACAACAGAAAAAACTTGCAAATAAGACTGAGTTTTTAAGACTATGGATATATTTTATCTGTTTACCGGTGTTCTCGTCATTAATAAATGTATCCTAAAGCAGACTTACACAAAATAAAAAATAATGATGATTTAATCCTTTGCCTTTCATAAGATATCAACACGTTTTATTTAATCGTAAATCGAGAAATGGTAAAGGGGTATGTCAAAGGCTGGAGTACCTGCATAAAACATGATGAAAGGTTGGTGTTTGTGTTAAAACATCAGGTATTTTTTATGTTAGTAGATTTCCCACTTGACACGTCACCTAAACTCTTGACAAGCAGGTGACCATGTTATGAAAACAGCAGAAGACAATAATTTAAAGACTCCACAGTATTGAAGAAGATAGATTTTAAGGTGCTGAGGCTACTCATATTTTTCATAGAAAATAAGTAGGGCTTTGTTTCTTCCTGTTCAATTAAAAAATTAAACAAATAGTTGATGATTTTGCTTCTTTTGTTTTGTGCTGTCAGCCAGTGTGAATTCAGGTCATACAATTTGCATAAAATTTCCCTTATGAAAATATTGCATCTCGGGAAATAAATAAAGTAAATAAAGTGATCGAAAACACATGCATGCCGTTCACTGGAAATAAACAATTTGAGGTCATACATTTACAGATGTTATCGGATGGAAAATAAAATTTAATCAAAGTCATGGTAGTTTTTGTTGCAGTTTGAATTATTTTAGCTAACATCATATTATGTCAAATATATAATGTTTTATCGATATATCCCCATTTCCTATTGATTCGTGCCACCCTACTGAATTTGTGCCCTTACAATTGACATAATAACCAGGGTTCAATCTAGGCCTGGATTTTTGGGAGAAGTGACTTCTCCCTCCAAAGAAAATAGAGAGAAGTGACCAAAAAATAAGGAGAAGTGAGGGAGACACGATCTTTTAAATTAAGCGCGCAATCGGTTATTTTCAATTATTAACTGATATTCATGTATACACCCTATTGGTTATAACTTTTGATTATTTAAGAGCATGCTAGCTGTTTCAAATTAAATGTGTTTATTAATTTTATTCAGACTCACAGGCACTCTTTACTTATTATACTGTAACTATAGAAGGAAGGACTGAGAGAAGAATTAATATAATTATATTGCTTGTATCTTTATTTATTCATATTTCTATCAATTTGTATGGAGTTCTATGAAGGGTGTAATTATGATTCTCAAACTTTTTCCTAAAAGGCTTATTCCTCATTAAGACCTATAAGACCAATGTATGTGCTTTGTTTCCCAATTTGTATTAGCTAAAAACAATATTTAATAAAAACATGTTTTTCCTCCATCCGAACTTATGTACCTATCCGAACTACTATGACACCGCACTTTTCCGGAAGTAAATTATTGCCGAAAATTCAGTAGAAATATCATCTATTTTTAACTCTTTTTCATGCATTTGTTTGTTTAGAATGCCAAAAGGTCCGTTTTATCAAACAATTATGAATTCAGATTGTTGTTTCGTTTCGATCACGTTTTTAACACACACCTGTCTCACTGTAACGGAACCTACGATTGGTCAATTGTTCAGCTATACGCAATCTCATTGGATAAGGCGTGTGTATTTCCTGTACAGTCTAATTTGTAAACAAAAAATGGCGAGGTGCGAAAATTGCCTCGGGGGATATCATAGTTGTAGGAAAGTATGCTTCCCGCGAGCTTTCTGCTGTGATCGATCAAAGCAATTAGCGTAATTCCTTCCCAGAGATGTCAACACCTGTCCTGAGACATAAACAACAGGTCAATTAAAGGACTGGTTACACTTCGCTTGAGGGTGGGAAAAAAGCGAAGTGGTCAGTATGAAGGCGACTTAAACTTCGCCGTCGGCTAAAAAAAAAAGCGAAGCCACGGAGGAAAAAGCGCCTTTGTCGCCGATGTCGCTCTCCAGAATGAACACTGAATAACACCACTTTTGTACTTTTGCGCGTGTCCAAATTCTATTCAATTATTGCCAAGCTTTCCTTCCTGTCTACAAAACTCGCGAAAACCACCGGAAATGAGGGTAAAACAGGTAAAACAGGTAAAACACCAGTTGTCAATATACTGCAATTAAACATTTTATACAACAAAATCTTACCAGCATGTCCCTACATTTGCTAAAAAAAATTATAAGAAAATAAAATGAGGGTAAAACACCTGTTGTCAATATACTGCAATTAAACGTTTTATACAACAAAATCTTACCAGCATGTCCCTACATTTGCTAAAAAAAATTATAAGAAAATAAAACAGGTCAAGTCTATTTCTCACTCGCTTCCATTTTAATAAAATATTACAGCCAAATGCCTGATCAGATTTACACATTTCCCACCGGGGACCTCTTTTTGGATAAGCCAATCAGAAAGCACGAATTCAATAGGAAGCTTCTGGCCGATTTAGATCAGTTGACGTGACCTACTTTTTCATTCTCTTTGGCATTTGAAGGTTTTTTGATGATAGTTTATAGTTATTGAAATGTTTATCTAGTTATAGGCCCTATATTAAAATATTTTTTTAATTCCTTCAACCTATAACGCGCAAGCACAGATCGATCTGTTAAGTGGCACGAATTTACAGGAGAAGGACATATGTAGCCAACAGTGGTCGTAAACTAACAGTTCGAGGATACTTCAATCCAAACAGTGGTCGTAAACTAAGAGGTCGAGGATACTTCAATCCAACAGACTACGATTCTCGGGTGGTGACAGTAGCTATTCCGTGTAGCTATTCCGTGTATTGTAGCTATTCCATGTATTGTATTTATTTGTGTTATAACCTACGAATTAAACAGACATAATGACAAAATATAATACAGACCCACTGGCACTGACTTGTCATTACGTTCAAAATGTACACTGAAAGAAGCTGTATTCTCCCATGTTGATTTAAAGCTTTTTGATACATTCTGCCATTCGTGATATTAAAGAATAGCTTTCAATCTGAAAAGCATACGGAATGACTGCATATGGTCAGGAGCTAACACGAGTCGTGCAATTTTGAATTTCTTACCAAAGTGAAAAGATTTGTTTTTCATGGTTATGTCCATTTTCACTCCTCCAAAATGTGAGAACATTTTTAAAATGGCGGGATACGCTATATGCACGGCTAACGTGAGCTCATTCACCAACCTCCGAGCGGTGATATTGTAACCAATAATTTCTGTTATTGTAACAGAAAAGGGAAGTAACGACTGCTAGGAGTTTGCTCATTTACAGTAAGCCTATCTGACAACTAGTTTGTCATTACCCGTAGATTAGCCGAGCTAGCATCTGGGGAATAACTGTCTTTACTATATTTTTTTCCCGAGATGCAATATTTTCATAAGGGAACAACTGGTGCCAGCTTTCAAATGCCAAGACTATCTAATTCCCGAAAGACCTAAACGCCGTATTAAAGCAAAAGCTTTCAGTGACTTTCAAGATAATAACATTACAGACAATCAGGTGCTAAATAATTCAAAGTTTTTCAAAACAATACAGTGCAAGAACGAACAATATAAAAACTCATTCTTTCCAAAGTCAATTATTGATTGAAACCATCTTGAAGACAGTTTCGTTTGCACGCTTCCTGGTCAAATCGTACTTAAGTCAAATCGTACTCAGGTCAAATCGTACTTTTTTGGTCAATTCACTCTCACTTTTCGGTCAAATCGTACTCATGGCAGGTCAAATCACTCTCATGCGGTTTATGAGTACGATTTGACCAACATAATGAGTATGATTTGACCAAAATAATAATAACGATTTGACTTTATCAAAAACGTTAGTTTATATATATGATGCAGAACGTAGAAACAAATTATATTAAAAAAAATCTTCATTGTTGATTGTTGATTAATTAGTCAATGTTGAGTGCAAAATGTAAGTTGGTTATATCTGTTCCGGCAGCGACTCTTATATTGTTTTAGTACTTGCACATGGTAAGGTAGTAATGAATAGTTTCTTTGAGTTTTTTCACACTGATAACGCAATCTTATAATTACACATGGTAGCAATGAACAGTTTAACTGTGTTATAATGCACGCTAACGCAAACGCATCCCATACATGTGAGTAATTCTATTTCTGTGCTGATGTGTACTTTAGCACGTCGTGCTACAAAGGTCAGTATGTAATCAATTTGTAAGGCATGTCAAGGATTCGCGTAGCACAAATTGGGAAGAAAGTGTCTGGTAAAAAAACGGTAATGACGTGTTTACGTCTACGTGACAACAATTGTTTTGAATATTGTTTTAACACCCGTGACTTGGTCTGTTATTATGTTAAACTTTGTTCCCAGAAATAATGCTATTTTCTCTCGGCAGCTATTTTACGCTTGCGTAAAACCTTGCTTGTTGTGTATTGTTATATTAAACTGTTGTTTGTAATTGTGTGTTTTGTAATATTGAATGTCAGCCATTTATATGTATTATGGCTAATGGAATTTTGAAAAATTGTCAATTGAATGTTTAATAAAGTTGGAAATTTGAATACATCATGTACAGTAGCATGTATATTTATTAACTGGGAGGTCGACTTATACGGTTAGAAAGTGTCGATTCTTACGGATGGCGGGAGGTATATCGTACTGGTTTTACCCAGGAAAAATGCTGTGACGTAGAATACCATTCAAACAAGCAAACAAAGAAATTATTAACCGATTGTCATTACTAAATGCCAACTTTACGGTACGGATCGTCTATGGTATGTCGTCATGTAGGCCAGATATAGAGCTATAATATAACCTAGATGACGTAATGAGCAAAAAAGTAAATAGCCTTGTACGTATTTCTAATCGTATGACTCGTGTATTGAATCATGTGTGTAGTCATGTAGAGTTATCTTCAACTATTGGCAGTCAATATAAAGATATGCAAATCAGTTGACAACTAAAGCAAACATATGCCTTGTCACGAAGAGTTACGACATTACTTCTAGCATATTAATATATAAATGAACGTCTAGGACAACAACTCCATTAATTAATTCAGATCACGGAACTAATACAATACCAAGAAACCAAGGAATGAGATATTGAATATTATGTTGATACTTGTAAACATGTCACTGTAATAAACAATGTAGTTATATTTACTTACTTATTATTTGTGAACACACATTCATTTCGTTTATTAATACATTTTAAACAGAAACAGCCTACTGCAAATTCTTTTTATAACTTTATAAAATGACAATTTTAAACATATACATTTGATACATTAAGTGAAAGCAATGAGATAGTAACACTATCTTATGTCGTTCCTTGCATACACATACGGTGTCAGACACGTGAATATCTGGAATAAAACACCGATTAAGTTGTTCAACATTTCTCGTCATTCATTCACACTATGCGCATTTTGAAATAAACATCTGTCAAAACCACATCTCTACCTTACCTCTGTGCTCATACTCTCCAAAGAAATAATCCTGAACAACACAGTAAACTATTTACTATTCATGACAACAGACATACTACTTTAACCTCAGGTTAGATTTAACAATGAAATAGAAACTAATCATGCAAACTAGAAACTTTGGATTCTTTCAAGGAACTATTTTTGCATCCTACGACCCGGAAGTACTTCCTGACTGGTCTGACACCATACATCTCTGTCGACGTCTCACCATATACCAAGAATCTTGTCAAACGTTGAAAAACGGTGGAGATGCAAAATGTCTTGATGGCACTAATATTTTTCTGAATTAACTTTATATGAAATGCAAAAGAATTTTTTTCGGCTTGAATGTTTTAAAAATACAGAAAATTATGCTCAGAATTATATTGCGGTAGAATAAAGGTTTGTACTTTGGAATATCACTCCGCCTCAAAACATTAAATTAGGCACCACCAAATCGTTCCCATAGGGTAACAGTACAGCATTTTGTTTACCAGCGATTTCCAATATCACATAGCTCTTAATAATCTACCGTAAATTAAATAAGTAACCTAAAATATATATCAAAATGTAGATAATAAGTCGTGTTTCTTTCGATTGTTTACATGTCAATCAGCATCCGATATTTGGTGGTGTCACGGTGTTGAAGTTCTGTTCGCCATTTTTATATTTAGCTATGGTCATGTGACAAATTATCATGTGATCGCAGACTACTTTCTTAGACGTTGACAGAGGTCAGTGTAATGGCCTCTGGGAGAGATTGTATCATATCGAATCAACTTGGTCACTGGTTATACATATCGGGTGTTGACAAAATTATGTATAAATTCATACAATATGTAAAATCATATAAATATCACAACCATCTAAGTTTGTATTTGTGGTGAAATCCGTACTTAAGTCAAATCGCAGGCCTACTCAGGTCAAATCGTACTCATTTTTTAAGAAAACCTGGACCATATTTTAATGTATTTTTATTATTTAAAATGCATTACAACATTACTTGAAACTTCTTTTATTAATATAATGATAAAATATAATCAATAATCAACTGCAATTAGATTATTTCTAATGAAATAAAATAATGAGTACGATTTGACTTATTTCAAAATGTCAATGAGTACGATTTGACCAAAATGAGAGTGATTTGACTTAAGTACGATTTGACTTAAGTACGATTTGACCGGATACCCGTTTGCACGCCATCATTGGAGAGCTTCAAATCAGCTCTCGTATAGTGCTACTAACAGCAACAGCCTCTCTTCCGATGTGTTTATGCCGTAACAGGCCCTACATCGTAACAGATTCAGAACTGTTACAGAGCAAATCAAAATGTCTTAGATTCCAAGAAGGACACCACAATCATGTTGCCAAAATATGCAAATAGTTATATAAATGGTATCCGGTCAAATCGAACTTAAGTCAACTCGTATTTAAGTCAAATCACCCCCATTTTGGTCAAATCGTACTCATTGCCATTTTGAAATAAGTCAAATCGTACTCATTAATTTATTTCATTAGAAATAATCTAATTTCAGTTGATTATTGATTATTTTTGATCTATTATTATAATAAAAGAAATTTGAAGTATATTTTAATTTATTTTAAATAATAAAAAGACATTAAAATATGAATGTTAAAATATAAAATATCTTTTTAAAAATGAGTACGATTTCACTTGAGTATGATTTGACTTATTACAAAATACGATTTGACCAGGAAGATTTTACCACAAATACAAACTTAGATTGTTGTGATAGTTATATGATTTTAAATATTGTATGCATTTATACATAATTTTGTCAACACCCGATATGTATAACCAGTGATCAAGCTGATTCGATATAAGATAGTGATACTGTGCGTATATCATGGATATAACGTCTATGGTAAATGCGGTACACTTATTCAGATTCTTTTGATTCCTTTAATAGCGTATATGCAACATACGTTTTCGGATTCCCCTGAAAGCGTATATTAGGGCCCCGCAATATATGTTGGGGATATGACACTACATTACTCACGCTGTATTATACTGAAACAATTTGTCGTCCAGGTAAGGCTATCGATTATACGATGCAGTTACAGGCCTCCAAATCTTTTTAACTAAAAATCATAAAAAGCATGCGAAAACAATAAATAAAATGGAAATTTGAGTACGCGACATTTAAATTAATGATGCAATTAATTTCTAAAGAAAACAATAGAGTACATACTTCAACATGCAGACAAATGGTTTCTTTTAACAAGGACTGTAGATAGATGTTCTGTTTCATGCGCCATTAAGGTGAATGCTTTCTTAACAGACTGGTTCCCTGTCCAAAAAGGAATTAACAGCCAAGCAATCGTTATTATTGAGAGTTCTGAAAAAAACTTGTAAAAGGGTGAAAGAATTATCAAAATCGGATGATAAACAAAGAAGATATGACCATTTAAAGGTTCTGTTGAAATGGATATGGAAGCCGCTATTTTTAGAGCTATGACATCACAGTTCTAAAGGACCATATATGGGATATTTATAAATATGAATATTTATTGATTTATTGTGGGGGAAATGACAGCAACTGTATGAAAAATACGTGTACTTGATGGCAACAATACTTTATATGGCCAGTACAGAATTTTGCATTCATTTGCAGAGATTTTATTTGCTTTAAATGATATTTATCAATATTCCATATATGGTAATTTGGAACTATGACGTCATAGTTCTAAAAAATGGCCTCTCCAATATCCGTTTTAGAACATCCTTCAAATGGTCATATCTATTTGTTTATCATCCGATTATGAACATTCTTTCACGTTTCCCCAAGTTTTTCAGAACTCTCAATAACAGAGTTTGTTGGGCTGTGTCGCTACATTCCCTTTAAGCAAGGCTTTAATTTATCCTCGACATTATTTTCATTGTATATCAATGATTTGGCTAACGATATAAACCAAATGAACCTTGGTGTAATGGTTGACGGTGTTTCGATTATCAATATTGTTGTATGCAGATGATATTGTTTTAATAGCTGAAACAGAAGGTGAGCTACAACTTATGTTAAGTAAACTTAACGACTGGTGCAATAAATGGCGTCTGGCCGTAAACCACGGAAAAACTAAAGGCATGCATTTTAGGCCAAAAACGAAAGAAATGTCATCCTTTGTTTTCATGCTTGGTGATAAATCTGTAGACATTTCAAAATGCTACAAATACCTTGGTTTTTGGTTTAACGAATGTTTAGATGTTTTTAATTCGTTTTTTTTTTAATTTAAGATATCGTCAATGCTATGTAAATATAGAGATAAAAATCGAACAGGAAAAGCACCATTCAAGGACGACAGTCAACCACAAACACACACAGAAACAAAGAACAAATTTAAAGATGAATAAAATGCCAAATAAGACATATCACAAACACAAAATGGTTGACAATAGGGCTACCGCAATGGAATGGTCAGTGGCAAAAAAAGCCGCTGGGGGATGAACAGACGGAGAAGTACCATATTAATCTATTTTATTTTACTGTTTGCAAATTCTAAGTTATTATAGTTTAAACCATTTTTAAACTCCATAATGTTTGAATTTTCTTAAGAATGAGTGTTATTTAGATTTCAAAAGAACCAAAATAACACACAATCGACGTTTTATTGAATCTGCTTTAACGAACAGTTAGTTTCAAATTCTTTAAACATAGAAAGAATCTAAATATAACTTGCATCTCGATTAAAAATAGACAAATTAAATTGCCTTAAGCTTACTGTTCGTTATACATGTTTTACATATTTTATGTTTTAGCAGTGTACCTTAATTTACAATCATTGATTTGTATGTATTAGTGTCTCATAGAGCCCAATATCGGCCCGATATCGGCCCAAAATCTCATATATTTTAATATGTTGTACTGAACGTTGTATATGCTATATGCTGATTTGTGACACTTTAATAAACATTTATCTTTCTTCTTCTTCTTCTTCTTCTTCTTCTTCTTCTTCTTCTTCTTTTTTTTTCTTCTTCTTCTATAGCAGACAGGTCTTGGTTTTAAGGAGGACTTTGTAATTCGATTCAAAAGACTTGATTTAATTTATACCACAACTGATTTTTTTATGAAAGTGCATATATTCTACGTATGATCAGTAATTTAAGTGGTATAATACGTCTCTGATATAATATTCCTAAATGCAAAGACGAAGTCTTCTTAACTCTTAAACACATTATAATCAGCACACACGGCAGCAGCTATTATAAAATGATCAATCTAGGAATTCGAGGTAAAATCTTTAACATTATTCATTCAATGTATGAGTCTGTTAAATCTCGAGTTAAG
>JAWPHD010024361.1:0-19395 GCA_037043455.1 Cyrtodaria siliqua | reverse complement strand
AGATCGGATTAATCTCACCGGAGTTATGGCCCTTGCTTTGCAAAAAAATGCCATATTAAGCATTGTGAACACTCTAGCACATTCATTTATTATTTGATCTTTACCAAACTTGCACAGATTGTTAATATCAATTAAAGATCGAACAAGTTCGAAAACCAGTCAAATCAGATCAGTAACACCGGAGTAATGGCCTTTGCTTTTTCTGGAAAATGCCATTTCTGCCTTGTGAACACTACAGCACCTTCATTTATTATTTGATCTTTACCAAACTTGCACAGATTGTTCATACCAATAAAATCTTGGACAAGTTCGAAAACCAACCAAATTGGGTCAGTAACACCAGAGTTATGGCCCTTGTTTTATCTGATAAATATCATTTTCTGCCTTATGAACACTCCAGCACCTTCATTTAGTATTTGATCTTAACCAGACTTGCACAGATTATTATAAATATCAATGAAAGCTCGGACAAGTTCAAAAACCAGCTATATCGGACCAGAAACACCGAATTAATGTGCCATTGAATTATTGAAAAATGCAATTTTCACACTCTAGCGCCTTCATTTTGTATTCGATCTTTCCCAAACTTGGCCAGATTGTTATCAATGAAGGCTCAGACGAGTTTGAAAAACCAGCCAGATTGAACCAGTAATGCCGGAGTTCTGGTTATGGGCCTTTTTCAATATTTAGTAATGTACACTGGAAACCCAATGGGTTCCAATCTCACTGGAGCCATATTTTTATTTTATTTTTTTTTTTTTTTTTATCTCTACTGGCCTTTGGCCAGCAGAGCTTATGAGATGGCGAGTTGTCCGTCGTCCGTCCGTCGTCCATTAACTTTTGCCTTGTGAACACTCTAGGGCCTTTATTATTAATTGAAACTTTGCCAGTGTCTTTATATCAATGAAAGCGATGACAAGTTCGAAAACCAGCCAGATCGGATTTTATCATTAATTTCACCGGAGTTATGGCCCTTGTTTTGCTGAAAAATGCCATAGTAAGCCTTGTGAACACTCCAGCACCTGCATTTATTATTTGATCTTTACCAAACTTGCACAGATTGTTAATATTAATGAAAGCTTGGACAAGTTCGAATATCAGCTAAATTGGGTCAGTAACACAAGAGTTATGGCCCTTGTTTTTTCTGAAAAATGCCATTTCATGCCTTGTGAACACTCTAGCACCTTCATTTATTATTTGATCTTTACCAAACTTGCACAGATTGTTAATATCAATAGTTTGAAAAACAGCTAAATTGTGTCAGTAGTAACACCAGAGTTATATGGCCCTTGTTTTTTCTGAAAAATGCCATTCTCTGCCTTGTGAACAGTCTAGCACATTAATTTATTATTTGATCTTTACCAAACTTGTACAGATTGTTAATACCAATAAAAGCTTGGACAAGTTTGAAAACGAGCTTAATTGGGTCAGTAACACCAGGGTTATGGCCCTTTTTTTTCTAAAAAAAAAAGGCATATTCTGCCTTGTGAACACTCTTCCACCTTCACGTATTATTTGATCTTTACCAAACTTGCACAGATTGTTAATATCAATGAAAGCTCAGATAAATTTGAAAACAAGCTAGATCGGACAAGTAACAGCGAAGTTATATAAAAATGCTGTATTTTGCCTAGTTAAGACGATAGGGCATTCATTTTTCCTCTGATCTTTACCAAACTTTACCAGATTGTTAATATCAATGAAAGCTCAGAAAAATTCCAAAACCAGCCAGATCGGACTAGTAACAGTGGAGTTAATTCCTTTGATTTAGTTAAAAATGCTATATTTTGCCTCGTTAATTCGAAAGGGCCGTGTGGTTTCCGGGGAACCCCGTTTGGTCACGGGGCAAAGAATAGGGCCACTGCAGATCCCTTTGGAGGGGTAGGCAGAGGGGTAGAATCCCCCCAAATTCATGTTCATTTTATCTTTTTTGTTCATGTTCATCAAAGGTCTTCATCATGATCCCTGCATTGTTTCAGGTGCTATCTCGCTCGCAGTGGCAGAAAAACAATAACGTGGCTCCAGCGTAAATGGAGTTTCTACGATAGAATTTGCAGCAACTCTGCAGTTCAGGGTGAGAAGGTTCTAAGCCCATTTTCCATATTTTATCTCGATGTACATGGAAGATGAGCCTGGCATGTTCATGCCTGTTAGGCGCCATATAACCTTTTCATGTGTTGGTGCGCCTTAAAACCCCAATTGAATTCATCTTTCGTCCGATCTTTACGAAACTTTACCAGATTGTTTATATATAAATATCAATGAAAGCTCAGACAAGCTTGAAAACCAGCCAGATCGAACCAGTAACAGCAGAGTTATGGCCCTTGATTTAGTTCAAAAAGCTATATTTTGCCTCTTTAAGACAATAGGGCCTTTGTCTTTTATCCGATCTTTACGAAACTTTACCAGATTGTTAATATCAATGACAGCTCACACAGGTTTGAAAACCAGCCAGATCGGACCAGTAACAGTGGAGTTATGGCCCTTGATTTAGTTAAAAATCCTATATTTTGCCTCGTTAAGACGATAGGGCCTTCATCTTTTATCCGATCTTTACGAAACTTTACCAGATTGTTAATATCAATGAAAGCTCGGACAAGTTCAAAAACCATCCAGAATATACCATTTACATCGGAATCATGGCCCTTGATTTTCTGAAATATGCTATATCTTGGCCTTATTAAGACGAAAGGGCCTTCATTTGGCCGGATTTCATTGAAACTTTGAAGGGATGATCAGTACCAAGCCTAGTTGTACATAGTCACCGTGTTCCAGTTGAATGATTTTGGCGGAGTTATAGCCCTTTAAAGGTATTAATACACAAACTTTGTTCTGACTAGTTCTCCTGAACCCCTGGCTGGATTAAACGAAATGTTTTAGGGATGATCGATTCAATGTCGTTGTGCAAATCATTGCCGTGTTCCGGTTGAATGATTTTTGGCAGAGTTATGGCCCTTTAAAGGTTTTAATACACAGACTTTGTTCTGACTAGTTCTCCTGAACCCCTGGCCGGATTTAAACAAAGTTTTTTAGGGATGATCAATTCCAGGTCTAGTTGTGCAAGTCATTGCCATATTCCGGTTGAATGATTTTTGGCAGAATTATGGCCTTTTAAAGGTTTTAATATACAAACTTTGTCTGATCTACTTTTCCTGAACCCCTCGCCAGATTTCAATGAAACTTTGCAGGGATGATCCTCACCAAGTCTAGTTGTGCATGTCATCGTCGCCATATTTGGCAGAGTTATGGCCCTTTAAAGGATTTTGATACCACAATTTTTTTCCAGGCTAGTTCTCCTGAACCCCTGGCTGGATATAGACAAAACTTGATAAGGATGATCAGCATCGAGCGTAGTTGTGCATATCATCGCCATATTTCGGTTGAATAATTATTGGTAGAGTTATGACCCTTTAAATGTTTTAATACACAAACTTTGTCCAGATTAGTCTCTTCAGAACTCTTTGCCAGATTTCAGCGAATCTTGGCGAGGTCAGGATGATCAGTACTAAGCCTAGTTGCACCTGTCATTGCCATGTTCTGGTTGAATGAATTTTGCCAGAGTTATGAGCCCTTAAAGGTTTTAATACACTAACTTTGTCTAGACTAGTTCTCCTGAACCTCTGGCTGGATTTCAACGAAACTTTGCAGGGATGATCAGTACCAAGCCTAGTTGCATATATCATCACCATGTTCCGGTTGAATGATTTTTGAAAGACCTATGGCCCCTTATACATAAACTTTATCTTGAGCCAGTAGAGCATCCACAGGCCCACTTGGGCCTCTTGTTTTATAAATCCAACATTACGACCTATGCAAATTCATTAAATTTTCTGCCGCTTTTTAAGGCAGTGTATATGAATATGGCGCAAACAAATAGTCGTCATAGACTTATATCTTCACTGATTTTAAGAAAAATTTCAGAAAGTGTCACTAAAAGATCATTTTCAAATTTTGTGTGTACATCTAACACAAGTGAATACGACGGCTAGTTGCATTATATAATGAAAGCTCCTCGTATATGTAGCGGGTTAAGGGTTAATCTGCCTTTACAGGTCTTTAACTTTGTGTAAATCAGTTGACGGCTTACAAAGCTCGTACTCGACATGTTATTTATTAGTGTGAAATGTCAATGAATCGTGCTTTTGCAGTTTCTGAGATATGGGCTTTCTGTGAAAAAACACGATGCGATGTGACGGGACCAGACAAAATAAAACATATAGACCCTCAAACTGAGTTTGCATAACAATTATTCGTACAGAACATGTGGGTAGTTTAGTGCACATTGAAATAAAATTGATGGTTTTATTTGTATTTAATTGACACCCATAATTCTTCCACACCTCCAGTCCCTTTAAAATATTATACTGGCATATAAAAATAAAAATCCACAAGTCCAGAAAGATTTGTAATTTTTTAATAATAATATTTCTCCATAAAAGATATTGCAAATCGAGGGATGACCCCAATTATAAATTCGCATTCACTCCTCAACATGTCAGTAGTAACGAGCATAAAATGTACAATAAACACGGGTAATATATAGAGAATCTGACAGGAGTTGTCATTTCATACAAATTTTATTAAACGAGTTCAGGAATTTGTTATTCAATATATCAAATTCCTGGACGAGTTTAATAAAATTTTGTATGAAATGACGAGTGTCAGATCCTTTTTATCACATGAATTTTGAAATTTTGAATTTTGAATTTTCATGGAAATTGAATTTTTTATACTTATTTTTCACAAGTCAATATACAAAATCGCGTTTATCGGCCAAGTGTCCGCCATGCTTGTTTGTAAATACGCGGAGTGATATATAGGACAAGTGATTCGGTCGCCTTGTACACATGGTTAATATAAGGAAATACGTAATGGGTATATTATACGGAATACAAGCAGTTTCATGTGATAAATAGAAATAACTGACTTGAGTGTTTTTGATAGCTCCATTAAAACAAGTAAATTAGTTGAATTATGTTCCACATTTAATGGCTGCATGTGTAAATATTTACATTTCATTGTACACACTTTCAAAGAACATTTGATTCTGGTTGCACTTTAATTCTCGATGAAATGCAATGTGGGAGTGACTGCCTGTTTCATCAAATAGTATCATAATAGTGACAACAATGCTATCTGCTGACCAGATAAACATTTAACTTAAATTGATCAATAAAAACAATCGTATCATTGGAACTGATAATGAAATTACACGATTTTTCGTGCCACCTGCATAGCATGACAGACACTTAGGGATCACTTTGTCTGTCGTCGTCCATCACACTTTAACCTGCAACCTAACCTTGGCCATAACTTGAGAAGTATTTGATATTGTGGTAGAATCAAGTTTATTGGCATACCACTCTGCCGTTAAAATAATTATAGGGTTACAGTATAGTGTTTGTGGCACTTTTCAATCTCATAGCTCTAAACAGCATGCATAAAATTAAAAGTACTATACTGTACTGTAACCCTATGGGTAACATAATGGTGGTGTGCCTTTTGATTATTTTAATGGCAGAGTGGTATGCCAAAATATAAACTTGATTCTACCACAATATAATTCTGAGCAAAATTCATTAAATTATAAACGGAGTATCATATACAGGTGGTAGAGCGTCATATACAGTAGAAGGCGTATAATATATAGTAGGTGGTGGCGTATCATATATAGTAGTGTATGTGGCGTATCATATATAGTAGTGTATGTGGCGTATCATATATAGTAGATATCGTATCATATATAGTAGGTGGTGGCGTATCATATATAGTAGGTGTATGTGGCGTATCATATATAGTAGATATCGTATCATATATAGTAGGTGGCTTATCATATATAGTAGGTGGCGTATCATATACAGTAGGTGGCGTATCGTATATAGTAGGTGGCGTATCATATATAGTGGGTGGCGTATCATTAGTAGGTGGCGTATCATATATAGTAGGTGGCGTATCATATATAGTAGGTGGCTTATCATATATAGTAGGTGGCGTATTATATACAGTAGGTGGCGTATCATATATAGTGGGTGGCATATCATATATAGTAGGTGGCATATATCATATATAGTAGGTGGCGTATCATATATTGTAGTTGGCATATCATATATAGCAGGTGGCATATCATATATAGTGGGTGGCATATCATTAGTAGGTGGTGTATCATATTTAGTAGGTGGCATATCATATATAGCAGGTGGCGTATCATATATAGTAGGTGCCATATATCATATCTAGTAGGTGGCATATATCATATATAGTAGGTGGCGTATCATATATAGCAGGTGGCATATCATATATAGTAGGTGGCATATATCGTATATAGTAGATGGCATATATCGTATATAGTAGGTGGCATATATTATATATAGTAGGTGGCATATCATACATAGCAGGTGGCGTATCATATATAGCAGGTGGCGTATCATATATATTAGGTGGCGTATCATATATAGCAGGTGGCGTATCATATATAGCAGGTGGCGTATCATATATAGCAGGTGGCATATCATATACAGCAGGTGGCTTATCATATATAGTAGGTGGCGTATCATATATAGTATGTGGCGTATCATATATAGCAGGTGGCATATCATATATAGCAGGTGGCATATCATATATAGCAGGTGGCGTATCATATATAGTAGGTGGCATATATCATGTATAGTAGGTGGCGTATCATATACAGCAGGTGGCGTATCATATACAGTAGGTGGTGTATCATATATAGTAGGTGGCGTATCATATATAGTAGGTGATGGCGTATCTTATATAGCAGGTGGCATATCATATATAGCAGGTGGCGTATCATATATAGTAGGTGGCTATTACATATAGCAGGTGGCATATCAAATATAGTAGGTGGCATACATCATATATAGTAGGTGGCATATATCATATATAGTAGGTGGCGTATCATATACAGTAGGTGGCGTATCATACATAGCAGGTGGCGTATCATATACAGTAGGTTGTGTATCATATATAGTAGGTGGCGTATCATATATAGTAGGTGGTGGCGTATCATATATAGCAGGTGGCATATCATATATAGTAGGTGGCGTATCATATATAGCAGGTGGCGTATCATATATAGCAGGTGGCGTATCATATATAGTAGGTGGCTATTATATATAGCAGGTGGCATATATCATATATAGCAGTTGGTGTATCATATATAGCAGGTGGCATATATCATATATAGCAGGTGGCATATCATATATAGCAGGTGGCATATCATATATAGCAGGTGGCACATCATATATAGTAGGTGGCTATTATATATAGCAGGTGGCATATATCATAGGTGGCGTATCATATATAGCAGGTGGCGTATCATAAATAGTAGGTGGTGTATCATATATAGCAGGTGGCATATCAAATATAGTAGGTGGCATATATCATATATAGCAGGTGGCGTATCATATATAGCAGGTGGCGTATCATATATAGTAGGTGGCTATTATATATAGCAGGTGGCATATATCATATATAGCAGTTGGTGTATCATATATAGCAGGTGGCATATATCATATATAGCAGGTGGCATATCATATATAGCAGGTGGCATATCATATATAGCAGGTGGCACATCATATATAGTAGGTGGCTATTATATATAGCAGGTGGCATACATCATATATAGCAGGTGGCGTATCATATATAGCAGGTGGCATATATCATATATAGTAGATGGCGTATCATATATAGCAGGTGGCGTATCATATATAGTAGGTGGCGTATCATATATAGCAGGTGGCGTATCATATATAGTAAGTGGCGTATCATATTTAGTAGGTGGCTTATCATATACAGTAGGTGGCGTATTATTTATAGTAGGTGGCGTATCATATATAGTAGGCGGTGGCGTGTCATATATAGTAAGTGGCGTATCATATATCGTAGGTGGCGTATCATACAAAGTAGGCGGTGGCGTATCATATATAGTATATGGCATATCATATATAGTAGGTGGCGTATCATATATAGTAGGCGGTGGCGTATCATACACAGTATGTGGCGTATCATATATAGTAGGTGGCTGTTATATATAGTAGGTGGCGTATTATATATAGTAGGTGGCGTATCATATATAGTAGGTGGCGTATCATATATAGTAGGTGGCTATTCTATATAGTAGGTGGCGTATCATATATAGTAGGTGGCGTATCATATATAGTAGGTGGCGTATCATATATAGTAGGTGGCGTATCATATATAGCAGGTGGCGTATCATATATAGTAAGTGGCGTATCATATTTAGTAGGTGGCTTATCATATACAGTAGGTGGCGTATTATTTATAGTAGGTGGCGTATCATATATAGTAGGCGGTGGCGTGTCATATATAGTAAGTGGCGTATCATATATCGTAGGTGGCGTATCATACAAAGTAGGCGGTGGCGTATCATATATAGTATATGGCATATCATATATAGTAGGTGGCGTATCATATATAGTAGGCGGTGGCGTATCATACACAGTATGTGGCGTATCATATAGTAGGTGGCGTATTATATATAGTAGGTGGCGTATCATATATAGTAGGTGGCGTATCATATATAGTAGGTGGCTATTCTATATAGTAGGTGGCGTATCATATATAGTAGGTGGCGTATCGTATATAGTAGGTGGCGTATCATATATAGTAGATGGCTATCATATATAGTAGATGGCGTATCACATATAGTAGGCGGTGGTGTATATTATATAGTAGGTGGTGTATCATATATAGTAGGTGGCGTATCATATATAGTAGATGGCGTATCATATATAGTAGGTGGCGTATCATATATAGTAGGCAGTGGCGTATCTTATATGGCATATTTCAGAATTAAGGCATAGTTAGCACTCGTTTTCATATTTTTAATGAAGACAGTTAAAAAAGTGTAAAATTAATAAATGCCTTGTTTTCTCTTATGCAGTCATATGAAATGAATAAAATTAAGTAAAATATATCATATTTCAAGGAGTTAAAGTACGGAAAAGTTAATTTTTCTTTTTTAAAATGAGACATTATTGATGGACAAAAGTTACCTACACCCAATAGTGATATTTTATAGGTGTTTTAATTTAATACTTTTTTTTTCATCATAACAGGGGGATATAATTGTCAGATATGCTCTAAATTACAATGTAAGTATGATACATCAACCATTCTTTTGAACAAAATCACGAATTTTGTTCATTTTCCTCGACAATGCTAATGTTATCAATTTCCATCTATCTGGCAGTGTGACATTAGCATTTCTGCATGTTAAAAATCTTATTCTTGGGGTTATAATTTAGAGTACAGTGATTGGCTAACTACAAGATTTTACACAATTCATAAAAACCTGACAGTTTTTTTCCGTCGAATATGTGTTTTGTTCAATTCCAATAAAGTTTAATATTGCTAGCGCAACACAATTTTTTTTCCGTCACCCCGAGTACGTTCGATAGCAGTTTTAAACTTCCCGCTTATTCATCATGTGATTGTCTCGCGTTATTTCGTCGATACCAAAATGGCGACAGCGGGCGAGCAACATAGCGAAGCTAAAAAGAAAAAGGTAATTTTCCTGCAATAGAGACATTAATCGATCTAAAATTTGCTGTCCAAATATTAACGATATCACTGCACAACGTTAGCAATCGGACTTCAGCGCATTCATTGTATTTCTGTAGAAAACGAAAAACAAATGCGTTATCTTCCTCTTGAAAATTTCCAGTTTTGTGTTTTCTTGAAATTAAATGGACGAAGTCGTTCGTTATTATTTGTTGGCTTTACAATACCGTTTTTTGTTTGCTAGCATTATGCAAAGGACATGTTTTATAATGCAAACGTTACTTATTGGAACCAAGTATCCTGTGCAATCGTATTTGTCGGACATGTATGTGTTTGCTAAATATTCATGTTGACGTGTAAATGTGCCAACGATATCTGATGGACATGTACATGTATAATAGTGCTAATTATTGTTACCTGGTTGACATTTTTATGGCTGCTAATGTAATTTATTGGCCTTATTTGCTAGTGTTATGCATGACAAATGTATTGTTTGGTGGTTTTAGATAATCACAACAAACATCTCATGGCACCAGGATTAAATTAATCCTTTTTATTATATTATGTGTGAAAAATCGTGAATTAAGTACAATATTTTAGGAGATATATGGGTATTTAAATGTGTTTTTTGTTCGGGATTTTGGCGTTTCCAGAACTGGTCTGTACGACTATTGGTCTGTACGACTATTGGGATGCCATGTTGTCCGTCTGTCTGTCCGTTAACTTTTTGCTTCAGATGGCATCTCCTCTGAAACCGCTTGAGGGATTTTCACCAAATTTGGTGTGGAGCACCCTTGCATCGATCTTTCTCAAAATTGTTCAAATAGTTCTGCTCCACTACTAGGGCTGTAACAATACGCCTGTCTTACAATACGTATTGCAATACTTGGTCCACAATTCAATACTTATTGTAAAGTTGTAAACTATTGTTTAACTACCTGAACATACATGGTATCAATAAAATATACATAAATACAATGTTTTGTTATTTATTTTCAACCAGGATAACAGTATATACAAATGTAGTAGTTTGTACTGTAACTTTGTAGCATACTTCATAGGGCTCAGCTGTTTTGTACAACCGTGACAATATGTTTGTCTCAAATTCAATATGCATTAAATATATTATCCACAATTCACCATGCTACATGAAACCAGCCCGGCTGAATATTTCAATACCTTTAAAAAAATATAGATAACTGACTGTAAATTGTTACACTCCTATCCACTACACAAGATGACCACCAGAGCAAAATATGGAAAAAACACTTTTAAACAACTTCTCATGAACCACTGGCAGGAATTTAACCAAACTTGGTCTGTAGCAACCTTGCATCAACCTATTTAAAACTTCGCAATCGTGACATGCATGCAACGAATAAAATCCTGTTCAGTTGTATGTATTTTCCAGAAACTGTCATGCCGTCAGCGTTTAAAAGTTGAAAATCCAGAGAAATATAGGAAATACTTATATGAACAGAAGTTAATATCAAACTTGTACAGACACACTATGACTAAAATTAGCAAGAAGGTCAAACTCACTGAAGAAGAAGAAACTCAAATTGAAAAATATCACCAATCATGTTGTGTGCGCCAAGCCAAATATAGACAAAATAAGAAAAGTGTGTTACATCTGTTAAAACAACAAAAAAAGTTAAATGTAAAACTTGAAAGGAAGTGAAATCACAGAGAGAACAAGAGGTCAATGACTTTGAAGCTCTACTGATTGATTTTGATTTCAGGAAGTAGTCGCTACAGACTTTTTTTTTGAAAATCTATTTTTAACCGTGGCGGCCATCTTGAATTTCCGGCCGACCTGAAATTTTGCTAAGATCAATAAGACATTAAGAGCAACATTCCTGTGAAGTTTCATGAAAATCCGTCAGGTAGTTTCAAAGAAGTAGTCGCTACAAGTTTTCATTATATAACTCTATGTAAACAAAGCAGCCATGTTTAAGGTCAAATCAAAACGATTTTCGACAAGGACCAACATCATGTCATACTGATCATTTTAGAAAAAGTCCCATATCAATATCTCTTATTGTTTTGAAGAAGTAGTCGCTACAAACTTATTTATTTTAAATCTATTTTTAGCCGTGGCGGCCATCTTGAATTTCCGGCCGACCTGAAATTTTTCTTGGATCAACTAGACATCAAGAGCAACATTCCTGTGAAGTTTCATGAACATCCGTCAAGTAGTTTCAGAGGAGTAGTCGCTACAAGTTTTTAATATATAACTCTATGTAACCAAAGATGGCCACTGGCAGCCATGTTTAACGTCGAATCAAAATAATTTTCCACAAGGATCTACATCATGTCATGCTGATCATTTTAGAAAAAGTCCCATATCAATATCACTTATAGTTTTCAAGAAGTAGTCGCTACAAACTTATTTTTTAAAAATCTATTTTAGCTGTGACGGCCATCTTGAATTTCCGGCCGACCTGAAATTTTGAAAGGATCAATTAGACATCAAGAGCAACATTCCTGTAAAGTTTCATGACAATCCGCCAAGTAGTTTCAGAGGAGTAGTCGCTACAAGTTTTTACAATATAACTATGTAAACAAAGATGGCCGCTGGCAGCCATGTTTAACGTTGAATCAAAACGATTTTTGACTAGTCTCAACATCATGTAATGCTGATCATTTTAGAAAAATTCCCATATCAATATCACTTATAGTTTTCAAGAAGTAGTTGCTACAAACTTATTTTTTAAAAATCTATTTTTAGCTGTGACGGCCATCTTGAATTTCCGGCCGACCTGAAATTTTTCTAGGATCAATTAGACATCAAGAGCAACATTCCTGTAAAGTTTCATGACAATCCGCCAAGTAGTTTCAGAGAAGTAGTCGCTACAAGTTTTTACTATATAACTCTATGTAAACAAAGATGGCCGCTGGCAGCCATGTTTAACGTTGAATCAAAACGATTTTTGACTAGGATCAACATCATGTCATGCTGATCATTTTAGAAAAAGTCCCATATCAATATCACTTATAGTTTTCAAGAAGAAGTCGCTACAAACTTGTATTTTAAAACTCTATTTTTAGCTTTGGCGGCCATCTTGGATTTCACATCAACATGAATTTTTGCTAGGATCAACTAGACTTTATGGGCAACATTTCCGTAAAGTTTCATGAATATCCATCCAGTAGTTTCAGCTGTGAAGTCGCTACAAATAAAAGTTTACGGACAGACGGCCAGACGGCCGGACGGACGACGGACGCCGCACCACGGCATAAGCTCTGCTGATCTCTGATCAGTAGAGCTAAAAATGGAGAGCTGCGAAAGCTAAACAGAGATCGAAACTGACGGGATATCAAAAACGCTGGTTAAGACAAAAGGACTGAGACAGAAAAAATAGTAAAAAAACAACTTTTGGTGTCCACATCAGCTTTTGGTAGCAAACGTACACTTTATAATATAAAAGCGTCAACATAAAAGAAGATGATTCCAAGTTGCCCATTGAAGTTTGCAGAAGTTCTACATCACGTTGAAGAGAATTGTTCACCAAACAAGAAAGAAGCATTGGAGATAGTTAGAAATTCAAAAGTAAAGTAACAAAGAAAACTTGATTTTGTGCCGTCCTCTGATGTAGAAGAATGTGAATCCGATAGTTATCTAGCTAGCTTGGACTCTGCAGAACAAGGAATGAAGGATCTAGCTTCTGGATCTGATGCTGAACATGACACTTTTAACTCAGAAGAAAGATAAGAGGGTCAAGCTTTTGAATCTGATAAACAACATGTAGCAGACAATACTTCAATTAGCTTGGACACAGCAGAAAGGAAAGAACCAGGGCATACCAAGTGTAAAGAAAGTAAGAACACGGTTCAGAAGAAAAGCAGATTGACATTGTATAGAAGGTTGCTAGACTTTTGAAGAAGAGTACGCCGAGAGGCATCTTTCAAGAGAGGAGTTCAAAATTTTTATCTGAGAACTTTCCGGTCATTACCAAACAAACGGTATGCTACAAAGCATGGTCCTGGCATTCAAGCAGTTCAAGCTGGAGTGTCCAGAAGCTAAGGTGGGATTCACTAAGTTTACACTTTTAAGACCTAAAACGTGAGACATCTGTCTAAATCTCATTGGGCGTTTTGTGTTTGTACAGTATGTCAAAATGTCACTTACAAAATTCAAACTTTAGATGCTATTTTGTCAAAAAATGGAAACATCTACAAATACACAATATCTCTGAAATGATGAACATGCTTCTGTGCAAAATTGGGTTGTGTGAAAGATTTCATAAAGTAGACTGTGTATTTGGTAACTCTAAAAAATGTGCTAATTTTGAATTGACAATTAAATCTTTTTTAACAAATCATAGTGAAATGACAATTGTGTGGCACCACTGGGAAAGGGTCATGGACAAATTATGGAAAAGTAAAAAAAAAACTACTTACAAAGAAACAAACGGTTACTGACCTTACTGTAGAACTGACTGGAGATGTGAAATATAGTAGGTGGAGGCGTATCATATATATATAGTAGGTGGCGTATCATATATAGTAGGTGGCGTATCATGGTGTATCATATATAGTAGGTGGCGTATCATGGTGTATCATATATAGTAGGTGGCGTATCATATATAGTGGGTGGCATATCATATAAAGTAGGTGATGGCGTATCATATATAGTAGGTGGTGGCGTATCATATATAGTAGGTGGCGTACCTTATATAGTAGGTGGCGTATCATGGTTTATTATATACCTATCAATAATATATACATAGTACCTTCATTTTCTTAAAATGGAATATAACAACTCGTATCACACTACAGGTTATCAGTATGCTACTAAAAATAGGTATTGGAAAATTGGAAAAAGTCAGATTGGAATGTTGGGGATTGCCCAGCTAGTAATACATTAAGAACAATGGATGTTGAAGTTTAAGAAGAATGTGTGTTTGTGCGTTTGTGAACATTGTGGATTAATTAATTAATTTAAGATTATGTCATTTGGTAAATTCACCAGAATTTGATGTGTAATGAACACAGGTGTAGTTGCTGCAATGCTATGTACATGTTTTCATGTCTTTCCTGTTGGTGGTTTTCAGTTAATTTGATTTTATATAATTTTGTGTTAATTTGTTGTTTTTGATACATGTATTCTATTTTAATGATATGTAAAGAGGTATATAATAAAGGATCATTACTATAGTAACTTGTTATGAATCACCTGATACAAGCTTCAGAACATGTTACTCTAGTAATAATCCTATTGTATCATATACAGTAGGTGGCCTATCATATATAGTAGGTGGCGTATCATATAGTAGGTGGCATATCATATTTATAGTAGGTGGCTTATCATATAAAGTAGGTGGCTTATCATATATAGTAGGTGGCGTATCATATAGTAGGTGGCATATCATATATAGTAGGTGGCTTATCATATATAGTAGGAGGTGGCATATCAAATACAGTAGGTGGCATATCATATATAGTAGGTTGCATATCATATATAGTAGGTGGCTTATCATATAAAGTAGGTGGCTTATCATATATAGTAGGAGGTGGCATATCAAATACAGTAGGTGGCATATCATATATAGTAGGTTGCATATCATATATAGTAGGTGGCGTATCATATATAGTATGTGGCGTATCATATATAGTAGGTGGCGTATCAAATATAGTAGGTGGCATATCATATATAGCAGGTGGCGTATCATATATAGCAGGTGGCGTATCATATATAGTAGGTGGCGTATCAAATATAGTTGGTGGCATATCGTATATAATAGGTGGAGCTTCATTGTACACTGTATACATTGAGCTGCCAACTGGGGATTAAATTTGATATTTAGATCTTTCTATAGGGTATGAACATTAGGCTTGTTTAAAGTGTGTGAAGCCCGAAATTAGCTAATGTTGTTCATACCCTGTGGAAAGATCAAAACATCGAATTCAATCCTTTTATTTACTCTCTGTTCCATCTCTAATTCATACTTTAATAATGTAAACTGGGTTTTAAAACTGATGCACATTGCAACTTCAGGCAATTATCACAAGAACGTCAAGATGACGTTACATTACTCAAACAAAGCAAGTTCATCAGATGAATTAACTGCACCTTGTTTGGTTTTAGCTCCACCCCAAAAGTAAAATAATGTTGTTCATGTTGCGCAACAAGTCATAATAGTTTATTGCGGCCATGTGCAGTAGAAATGTAAATATTGATTAATTAGAAGACAACTGCTCGTAATTATCTTCACACCTTCTCCAAAGTTAAAAGCTTAAAATTGGCAGCACTGTCCATAATCCAGGACGCGGGTACAGAACACATCTGCTTGGTCCTGATTGGTGGAAATTTTGTATGCGTCTCGTGGACAAGAAAGACGCAGCAATTGGCCAGATCTCCACCGACGTCCGCATGATATGGTACGGTGATGACCGTGTCGTCTAGATGTCCAGGTTTGGGTTCCCTGGTCAGGAGTTTCCCACCGCCGGCCTTCACAATGCTGATCAGGTCTTCCTTAGCAGGCGTGGAGTACTCAAAACTCCCATGGAAGTAGAACTGACATCCATCAAACAGGCCTGGAAACTGTAAGTGAAGAAAGAAATTATATCATATGGCAAGGTAATTTTCCTCAATGTGAGCACTTAGCTCTTTGATATAAAGTTGCAGTATGCTAACAATAGCATGGCCCAGCCCATCTAGGAGTGACCTGAGCAAGAAGTGAAAGGTCACAAAAATCAAAACATGCCAGATAAATGATTCAAAATATATTTTCAGTATTGTTTTAATAAATTAATAAATAGAAGATCTTACATGAGTACTCATTCATTATTGAATTTATTAAACGAGTTGGCAAAATGATATAATGCGAGGCTCTTGCTGAGCATTACATCATTTTTGCGAATGAGTTTAATAAATTCAGTAATGAATGAGACCTATTTATCACATAACTCACATATCAACTTTTATTGCAGTTTGCCTGTCACTTTAACAGACAAAACCGACATAATCCGTGGGAATTGGATCATATTATCCATTTTGTTTGAGAGCGCATACTAGGCTTATTTGCATACTTATATAACTGCGAAAATATAGAATGATGTTATTCCACTCCCACACCGTAAATTATGTGATAAATAAAACATTAAAATGGCAGCATTGTTATTTACCAAATGTATTTTTAAACAACAAATTGTGTTTAAATTAATGTTGTCTAGTGGGCCAGAGCAGTATTTCAAGAGCAGTAATAGCAGTATTTCCTTGTTGAATAGACTCTATTCTCAAATATTTAAAGTTAAGCTTTCGCACATTTAAGTATCCTTTGGTTATTGACCAGAAATGTCAATTTTCAGATATTTACTTTCTTACGTTCCCGAAACTCAACATTTCACCTATCACTGTTCACCAACGGCATTAACTCCTTAACAACAGATCCAAAGATGCTAAAAATCAAAGTTGGCATGCATTTTATTACAACATTGCAGTTGGTTAATTTCATGTTAGAAATCAAAGCATAAGTTCTTGAACAGAAACTCGACTTTTCACTATTTTGCTATCAGTCAAGGACTACGACTCCTGAATAAATGACCCACAAAATAAAACTTGACCGGAAATTTGTTACAACACCGCTGTTAGAGTTTGATTTACTACAACGCTCTTACTGTGGAAATGTTTGTGTCTACAGACGGACAGACTGATTCCAGTATACCCCATCAAACCTCAAGCTAAACTTATAAACATACAATTGGACATACAACTAGCGGCTGGGGTAGATAAAACGCTGCCAATCTTTATGCCAGCCTAGATGAGTATAAGAATCTTTCATGGGTATCCGGATCCCGAGGTATAAGTGTTTTGATCGAAACTGAGGCTCTGCCGAGGTTCCGATTAAAACACTTCTACCGAGGGTTGGAATTCCCTATCTGAACCGAATACCCATGATACATTCTTTTTCTTGCATATCAGAGACATGTTGTGCGTTGATGCCGCCAGCTACTAATGTTTTGCATGCTTTCCTAAATACCGGATGTTGGCGCGCGTGAATTTTATCTCGACCCTAGGGCGAGATGGAAATATCTAGACCCGGTAAAATGACGGATATCCTTGTCCGGAATGCAAGAGTATGCAATCTGCCTAGACAGTGATATTGTGAACACTCAAGAGCTCACCGTTTTTATTATGGAGTGTTGAACAACTAGAAGTGTGTTCCACGGAACACTTGTGTCACCTACCATATGCTATGTCAGGTTGCAGGTTAATGTTTTGTGAAAAGGGGATCAACTCTGCCGAAATGAAAGCCAGAGTTATTGGACAAATGTAACAACATTCCTTGGGGTAAACAGGGCTAGAAATTAACATTTTTAGTTTACTAGACCACCGGTCTAGTAGTTGGGTAAAATCACTAGACCTGCTCAAAATTTACTAGCCCAATATAATATTCAACAGAAAATACTATTTTATTCAAGTTTCGGTTTCTTTATATGAGTTTTACCTATAGGCATGCATTTACTGAAACTTTGGAAATATCAGGTTTTTAAAAGATCTGTCGCTACACAATCTATCGATTTATAATTTATTTCATATTTGAAATTTTTTTGTTACTAGCCCATCTGACTACCCAGACACAAACATTTGCTAGCCCGGCAGCATTTTTGCTAGCCTCGGGCTACAGGACTAGTGCTAATTTCGGGCCCTGGTAAAGATGAAGATGTGTGTTTCATGAACATAGGTAAAATACTTTTCAATTTATGGCCAAGGTCAGGTTGCAGGTTTAAGTGTGATAGACAAATGACGGACAAAGTGATCCCTAAGTGTCTAGTCTGCCATGCGACACCAAAAGTAAAAGATCTCCAAAAAGGCATTGGGCATTGTCAATAGAATATTATGCCAGTATTTGAAGTACGTTTATTATCACCTGCTGTTTTCTGTTCATCCTGCCCTTGTAGGGTGCCTGTGAGTTAGGGAACAAGCTCATCCCCTGCACCTCGAACGCCTCTTCACATACCATACTCCCCACTTGCATACACGTCTCCAGCCCTGAAAGTATCGACACTCTCATTTTGGCATGCGATTTTTTTCTACATTTTGGGGACATTAACCCATACCCTCAAAATTAGGAATTTTTGCACTATTTTTCATAAAATTGGGAAACAAGAGTCAATTTATTTCATAATTTGTATCTTTCATACTGTTTAAAGTACAACAAGATCAACAGAGGCATTTAAAAGCATTTCATATTCAATACTTGTCACATTTTTGCTATTTTTCAGTGTTTTCTTTTTCTTTCAATTGGGAATTTTCCTCGCAAAATTGGGAAAAAAAGATATGTTTTGTCATTGGGAATATGACCCAATATAAAAACAGCCAAAAAAAAGCCTTGAGAGGCAGTGATTTAGTTGCCCGTGTCTTTTTAGTCAAATACTAACTTTTTTTCTAAAAAATAAATTATAGGTAATTTCCATAGACTGACTAATTGATTTTGTCATTATAATGGAAACCGACTCATAAGAACAAATTTGTAGATAAAAACAGTTTGTGATATGTGAAGTAATCTCTCATTAAATATGTTAAACGTCACTTTCTTTAATAACTGCCTCGTCTCCATTCATTCAATTTTTTTTTTTTCCCCACAAAGTTTTAATATTAGTTGAATCCCGTTGTAACCAGTTGCTACTGGAAATATTACATGTTAGCAACTATGACATGTCTGGCTAGCTTTTGGATTCCGAGGAATGATGAGATGAATGTGTTTTACAACCCACTATTAAACAGCTTAGGTCATCAATCCAATGACCATCAATCCGATGACCTAAGCTGTACAAAAGACAACCATAATGAAAACGAAGATGATTACTGGAATATCATGTACTTGATCCCAGTCCTATTCAAAA
>JAWPHD010024360.1:0-19396 GCA_037043455.1 Cyrtodaria siliqua | reverse complement strand
ATATGCGTAAGAACTGAATATATATGCGTAAGAACGGAATATATATGTGTAAGAACATGAATATATTTGTTTAAGACTGCATATAATGTGTAAGAACTGAATAAATATGCGTAAGAACGGAATATATATGTGTAAGAACTGAATATATATGTGTTAGAACGGAATATATATGTGTAAGAACTGTAAATATATGCGTAAGAACGGAATATATATGTGTAAGACTGAATATATATGTGTAAGAACTGAATATATATGTGTTAGCACTGAATATATATGTTAAGAACTGTATATATATGTGTAAGAACTGAATATATATGCGTAAGAACTGAATATATATGCGCAAGATCGGAATATATGTGTGTCGTAAGAACTGAATATATATGTGTAAGAGCTGAATATATATGTGTAAGAACTGAATATATATGCGTAAGAACTGAATATATATGAGTAATAACTGAATATATATGCGTAAGAACTGAATTTATATGCTTAAGAACGGAATATAGATGCGTAAGAACTGAATATATATGCTTAAGAACGGAATATATATGTGTAAGAACTGAATATATTTGTGTAAGAACTGAATATATATGTGTAAGAACTGAATATATATGCGTAAGAAATGAATATATATGTGTAAGAACTGAATATATTTTTGTAAGAACTGCATATATATGTGTAAGAACTGAATGTATATGCGTAAGAACGGTATATATATGTGTAAGAACTGAATATATATGTGTAAGAACTAAATATATATGTGTAAGAGCTAATTATATAGGTGTAAAGAACTGAATATATATGCGTAAGGACTGAATATATATGCGTAAGATCGGAATATATGTGTATGAACTGAATATATATGTGTAAGATCGGAATATATGTGTAAGAACTGGACATATATGCGTAAGAATTGAATATATATGCGAAAGAACTGAATATATATGCGTAAGAACTGAATATATATGCGAAAGAACTGAATATATATGCGTAAGAACTGAATATATATTTATAAGAACTGAATATATATGTGTAAGAACTGAATATATGGTGTGTAAGAACTGAATATATATGCGTAAAGAACGGAATATATATGCGTTAGAACTGAATATATATGCGAAAGACCTGAATATATATGCGTAAGAACAGAATATATATGTGTAAGAACTGAATATATGTGTGTAAGAACTGATATATATGCATAAGAACTGAACATATATGCGTAAGAACTGAATATATATGTGTAAGAACTGAATTATATATGTGTAAGAACTGAATAAATATGTGTAAGAACGGAATATATATGTGTAACAACTGAATATATTTGTGTAAGAACTGAATATATATGCGTAAGATCGGAATATATGTGTAAGAACTGTACATATAAGCGTAAGAATTGAATATATATGCGTAAGAACTGAATATATATGCGTAAGAACGGAATATATATGTGTAAGAACTGAATATATTTGTTTAAGAACTGCATATATATGTGTAAGAACTGAATAAATATGCGTAAGAACGGAATATATGTGTAAGACTGAATATATATGTGTTAGAACGGAATATATATGTGTAAGAACTGTAAATATATGCGTAAGAACGGAATATATATGTGTAAGAAACTGAATATATATGTGTAAGAACTGAATATATATGTGTTAGCACTGAATATATATGTTAAGAACTGTATATATATAGTGTAAGAACTGAATATATATGCGTAAGAACTGAATATATATGCGCAAGATCGGAATATATGTGTGTGTAAGAACTGAATATATATGTGTAAGAGCTGAATATATATGTGTAAGACTGAATATATATGCGTAAGACTGAATATATATGAGTAATAACTGAATATATATGCGTAAGAACTGAATTTATATGCTTAAGAACGAATATATATGCGTAAGAACTGAATATATATGCTTTAAGAACGGAATATATATGTGTAAGAACTGAATATATTTGTGTAAGAACTGAATATATATGTGTAAGAACTGAATATATATGCGTAAGAAATGAATATATATGTGTAAGAACTGGAATATATTTTTGTAAGAACTGCATATATATGTGTAAGAACTGAATGTATATGCGTAAGACGGTATATATATGTGTAAGAACTGAATAGATATGTGTAAGAACTGAATATATATGTGTAAGAGCTAAATAATATGTGTAAGAACTGAATATATATGCGTAAGGACTGAATATATATGCGTAAGATTGGAATATATGTGTAAGAACTGAATATATATGCGTAAAATCGGAATATATGTGTAAGAACTGGGACATATATGCGTAAGAATTGAATATATATGCGAAAGAACTGAATATATATGCGTAAGAAGTGAATATATATGTGTAAGAACTGAATATATATGTGTAAGAACTGAATAAATATGTGTAAGAACTGAATATATATGTGTAAGAACTGAATATATTTGTGTAAGAACTGAATATATATGTGTAAGAACTGAATATATTTGTGTAAGAACTGAATATATATGCGTAAGATCGGAGTATATGTGTAAGAACTGAACATATATGCGTAAGAATTGAATATATATGCGTAAGAACTGAATATATATGTGTAAGAACTGAATATATATGTGTAAGAACTGAATATATATGTGTAAGAACTGGAATATATATGTGTTAGAACGGAATATATATGTGTAAGAACTGAATATATATGCGTAAGAACTGAATATATATGCGCAAGATCGGAATATATGTGTGGTAAGAGCTGAATATATATGTGTACAGAACTGAATTATATGCGTAAGAACAGAATATATATGAGTAATAACTGAATATATATGCGTAAGAACTGAATTTATATGCTTAAGAACGGAATATATATGCGTAAGAACTGAATATATATGCTTAAGAACGGAATATATATGTGTATAGAACTGAATATATTTGTGTAAGAACTGAATATATATGTGTAAGAACTGAATATATATGCGTAAGAAATGAATATATATGTGTAAGAACTGAATATATTTTTGTAAGAACTGCATATATATGTGTAAGAACTGATTGTATATGCGTAAGAACGGTATATATATGTGTAAGAACTGAATATATATGTGTAAGAACTGAATATATATGTGTAAGAAGCTAAATAATATATGGTAAGAACTGAATATATATGCGATAAGGACTGATATATATGCGTAAGATCGGACTATATGTGTAAGAACTGAATATAATATGCGTAAGATCGAATATATGTGTAAGAACTGGACATATATGCGTAAGAAGATTGAATATATATGCGAAAGAACTGAATATATATGCGTAAGAATGAATATTATATGTGTAAGAACTGAATATATATGTGTAAGAACTGAATAAATATGTGTAAGAACTGAATATATATGTGTAAGAACTGAATATATTTGTGTAAGAACTGAATATATATGTGTAAGAACTGAATATATTTGTGTAAGAACTGAATATATATGCGTAAGATCGGAGTATATGTGTAAGAACTGAACATATATGCGTAAGAATTGAATATATATGCGTAAGAACTGAATATATATGTGTAAGAACTGAATATATATGTGTAAGAACTGAATATATATGTGTAAGAACTGAATATATATGGTGTTAGAACGGAATATATATGTGTAAGAACTGAATATATATGCGTAAGAACGGAATATATATGTGTAAGACTGAATATATAAGTGTAAGAACTGAATATAATGTTGTTAGCACGAATATATATGTTAAGAACTGTATTTATATGTGTAAAGAACTGAATATATATGTGTAAGAGCTGAATATATATGTGTAAGAACTGAATATAATATGCGTAAGAACTGAATATATATGCGTAAGATCGGAATATATGTGTGTGTAAGAACTGAATATATATGCGTAAGGAAGTGAATATATATGTGTAAGAGCTGATATATATGTGCAAGACTGAATATATATGCGTAAGAACTGAATATATATGCGTAAGATCGGAATATATGTGTAAGAACTGGACATATATGCGTAAGAATTGAATATATATGTGTTAGAACGGAATTTATATGAATAAGAACTCATATATATGTGTAAGAACTGAATATATATGTGTAAGAGCTAAATTATATGTGTAGAACTGAATATATATGCGTAGAACTGATTATTATGCGTAAGAACTGAATATATATGCCGTTAGAACGGAATATATATGCGTAAGAACGGAATATATATGTGTAAGAACTGATATATGTGTGTCCAGAACTGAATATATGTGTAAGAACTGAATATATATGCGTAAGAACGGAATATATATGTGTAAGAACTGAATATATATGTGTAAGAACTGAATATATTTGTGTAAGAACTGAATATATATGTGTAAGAACTGAATATATATGCGTAATAACTGAATATATATGTGTAAGAACTGAATATATTTTTGTAAGAACTGCATATATATGTGTAAGAACTGAATATATATGCGTAAGAACGGTATATATATGTGTAAGAACTGAATATATATGTGTAAGAACTGAATATATATGTGTAAGAGCTAATAATATATGTGTAATAAACTGAATATATATGCGTAAGGACTTGGAATATATATGCGTAAGATCGGAATATATGTTTAAGAACTGGACATATATGCGTAAGAATTGAATATATATGCGTAAGAACTGAATATATGGTAAGATCTGAACATATATGCGTAAGAACTAAATATATATGTGTAAGAACTGAATATATATGTGTAAGAACTGATATATATGCGTCAGAACTGAATATATATGCGTAAGAACTGATATATATGCGAAAGAACTGAATATATATGCGTAAGAACTGAATATAAATGTGTAAGAACTGACATATATGTGTGAAGAACTGAATATATATGCGTCAGAACTGAATATATATGCGTAAGAACTTAATATATATGCGAAAGAACTGAATATATATGCGTAAGACTGAATATATATTTATAAGAACTGAATATATATGTGTAAGAACTGAATATATGTGTGTAAGAACTGAATATATATGCGTAAGAACGAATATATATGCGTTAGAACTGAATATATATGCGAAAGACCTGAATATATATGCGTAAGAACTTGAATATATATGTGTAAGAACTGAATATATGTGTGTAAGAACTGAATATATATGCATAAGAACTGAACATATATGCGTAAGAACTGAATATATATGCGTAAGAAGTGAATATATATGTGTAAGAACTGAATATATATGTGTAAGCACTGAATAAATATGTGTAAGAACGGAATATATATGTGTAACAACTGAATATATTTGGTGTAAGAACTGAATATATATGCGTAAGATCGGAATATATGTGTAAGAACTGAACATATATGCGTAAGAATTGAATATATATGCGTAAGAACTGAATATATATGCGTAAGAACGGAATATATATGTGTAAGAACTGAATAAATATGCGTAAGAGCGGATATATATGTGTAAGACTGATATATATGTGTTAGAACGGAATATATATGTGTAAGAACTGAAATATAAGCATAGAACGGAATATATATGTGTAAGAACTGAATATATATGTGTAAGAACTGAATATATATGTGTTAGCCCTGAATATATATGTTAAGAACTGTATTTATATGAGTAAGAACTGAATATATATGTGTAACGAGCTGAATATATATGTGTAAGAACTGAATATATATGCGTAAGAACTGAATATATATGCGGTAAGAACTAATATATATGTGTAAGACTGAATATGTATGCTTAAGATTGAATATATATGCGTAAGAAAGCTGAATATATATGGCATAAGAACTGAATCATATATGCGTAAGAACTGAATATCTATGTGTAAAGAACTGAATATATATGCGTGTGTAAGAACTGGACATATATGCGTAAGAATTGAATATATATGTGTTAGAACGGAATATATATGAATAAGAACTCAATATATATGTGTAAGAACTGAATATATATGTGTAAGAGCTAAATATATATGTGTAAGAACTGAATATATATGCGTAAGAACTGATTATATGCGTAAGAACTGAATATATATGCGTTAGAACGGAATATATATGCGTAAGAACGGAATATATATGTGTAAGAACTGAATATATGTGTGTAAGAACTGAATATATATGTGTAAGAACTGAATATATATACGTAAGAACGGAATATATATGTGTAAGAACTGAATATATATGTGTAAGAACTGAATATATTTGTGTAAGAACTGAATATATATGTGTAAGAACTGAATATATATGCGTAAGAACTGAATATATATGTGTAAGAACTGAATATATTTTTGTAAGAACTGCATATATATGTGTAAGAACTGAATATATATGCGTAAGAACGGTATATATATGTGTAAGAACTGAATATATATGTGTAAGAACTGAATATATATGTGTAAGAGCTAAAAATATATGTGTAAGAAACTGAATATATATGCGAAAGACCTGAATATATATGCCTAAGATCGGAAAATATGTATAAGAACTGGACATATATGCGTAAGAATTGAATATATATGCGTAAGAACTGAATATGTATGCGTAAGATCTGAACATATATGCGTAAGAACTGAATATGTGTAAGAACTGAATATATATGTGTAAGAACTGAATATATATTCGTCAGAACTGAATATATATGCGTAAGAACTGAATATATATGCGAAAGAACTGAACATATATGCGTAAGAACTGAATATAAATGCGTAAGTTCTGAATATATATGCGTAAGAACTGAATATATGTGTGTAAGAACTGAATATATATGCGTAAGAACGGAATATATATGCGTTAGAACTGAATATATATGCGAAAGAAATGAATATATATGCATAAGAACTGAATATATATGTGTAAGAACTGAATATCTATACGTAAGAACTGAATATATATGCGTAAGAACGGAATATATATGTGTAAGAACTGAATATATATGTGTAAGAACTCAAAATATATGTGTAAGAATGGACATATATGTGTAAGAACTGAATATATATGCGTCAGAACTGAATATATATGCGTAAGACTGAATATATATGCGAAAGAACTGAATATATATGCGTTAGAACTGAATATATATTTATAAGAACTGAATATATATGTGTAAGAACTGAATATATGTGTGTAAGAACTGAATATATATGCGTAAGAACGGAATATATATGCGTTAGAACTGAATATATATGCGAAAGACCTGAATATATATGCGTAAGAACTGAATATATATGTGTAAGAACTGAATATATGTGTGTAAGAACTGAATATATATGCGTAAGAACTGAATATAAATGCGTAAGTTCTGAATATATATGCGTAAGAACTGAATATGTGTGTGTAAGAACTGATATATATGCGTAAGAACGGAATATATATGCGTTAGAACTGAATATATATGCGAAAGAACTGAATATATATGCATAAGAACTGAATATATATGTGTAAGAACTGAATATCTATACGTAAGAACTGAATATATATGCGTAAGAACGGAATATATATGTGTAAGAACTGAATATATATGTGTAAGAACTCAATATATATGTGTAAGAAATGGACATATATGTGTAAGAACTGAATATATATGCGTCAGAACTGAATATATATGCGTAAGAACTGAATATATATGCGAAAGAACTGAATATATATGCGTTAGAACTGAATATATATTTATAAGAATGAATATATATGTGTAAGAACTGAACATATATGCGTAAGAACTGAATATATATGCGTAAGTAGTGAATATATATGTGTAAGAACTGAATATATATGTGTAAGAACTGAATAAATATGTGTAAGAACGGAATATATATGTGTAACAACTAAATATATTTGTTTAAGAACTGAATATATATGCGTAAGATCGGAATATATGTGTAAGAACTGAACATATATGCGTAAGAATTGCATATATATGCGTAAGTACTGAATATATATGCGTAAGAACGGAATATATATGTGTAAGAACTGAATATATTTGTTTGAGAACTGCATATATATGTGTAAGAACTGAATAAATATGCGTAAGAACGGAATATATATGTGTAAGAACTGAATATATATGTGTTAGAACGGAATATATATGTGTAAGAACTGAAAATATATGCGTAAGAACGGAATATATATGTGTAAGAACTGAATATATATGTGTAAGAACTGAATATATATGTGTTAGCACTGAATATATATGTTAAGAACTCTATATATATGTGTAAGAACTGAATATATATGCGTAAGAACTGAATATATATGCGCAAGATCGGAATATATGTGTGTGTAAGAACTGTATATATATGTGTAAGAGCTGAATATATATGTGTAAGAACTGAATATATATGCGTAAGAACTGAATATATATGAGTAATAACTGAATATATATGCGTAAGAACTGAATTTATATGCTTAAGACGGAATATATTATGCGTAAGAACTGAATATATATGCTTAAGAACGGAATATATATGTGGTAAGAACTGAATATATTTGTGTAAGAACTGAATATATATGTGTAAGAACTGAATATATATGCTTAAGAAATGAATATATATGTGTAAGAACTGAATATATTTTGTAAGAACTGCATTATATATGTGTAAGAACTGAATGTATATGCGTAAGAACGGTATATATATGTGTAAGAACTGAATATATATGTGTAAGAACTGAATATATATGTGTAAGAGCTAAATATATATGTGTAAGAACTGAATATATATGCGTAAGGACTGAATATATATGCGTAAGATCGGAATATATGTGTAAGAACTGAATATATATGCGTAAGATCGGAATATATGTGTAAGAACTGGACATATATGCGTAAGAATTGAATATATATGCGAAAGAACTGAATATATATGCGTAAGAAGTGAATATATATGTGTAAGAACTGAATATATATGTGTAAGAACTGAATAATATGTGTAAGAACTGAATATATATGTGTAAGAACTGAATATATTTGTGTAAGAACTGAATATATATGTGTAAGAACTGAATATATTTGTGTAAGAACTGAATTATATGCGTAAGATCGGAGTATATGTGTAAGACTGAACATATATGCGTAAGAATTGAATATATATGCGTAAGAACTGAAAATATATGTGAAAGAACTGAATATATATGTGTAAGAACTGAATATATATGTGTAAGAACTGAATATATATGTGTTAGAACGGAATATATATTTGTAAGAACTGAATATATATGCGTAATACGGAATATATATGTGTAAGAACTGAATATATATGCGTAAGAACGGAATATATATGTGTAAAAACTGAATATATATGTGTAAGAACTGAATATATATGTGTTAGAACGGAATATATATGTGTAAGAACTGAATATATATGTGTAAGAACGGAATATATATGTGTAAGAACTGAATATATATGTGTAAGAACTGAATATATATGTGTAGGAGCTGAAATATATGTGTAAGACTGAATATATATGCGTTAGAACTGAATATATATGCGTAAGATCGGAATATATGTGTAAGAACTGAATATATGCGTAAAAACTGAATATATATGTGTAAGAACTGAATATATTTGTGTAAGAACTGCATATATATGTGTAAGAACTGAATATATATGCGTAGAACGGAATATATATGTGTAAGTACTGAATATATATGTATAAGAACTGAATATATATGTGTAAGAACTGAATATATGTGTGTAAGAACTGCATATATATGTGTAAGAACTGAGTATATATGCTTAAGAACTGAATATATATGTGTAAGAACTGAATATATATGTGTAAGAACTGAATATATATGTGTTAGAACTGAATATATATGTGTAAGAACTGAATATATATGTGTTAGAACGGAATATATATGCGTAAGAACGGAATATATATGTGTAAGAACTGAATATATATGTGTAAGAACTGAATATATATGTTTAGAACTGAATATATATGTGTAAGACTGAATTTATATGTGTAAGAACTGAATATATATGTGTAAGAGCTGAATATATATGTGTAAGAACTGAATATATATGCGTAAGAACTGAATATATATGCGTAAGATCGGAATATATGTGTAAGAACTGAACATATATGCGTAAGAATTGAATATATACGCGTAAGAAACTGAATATATGCGTAAGAACTGAATATATGCGTAAGAACTGAATATATATGTGTAAGAACTGAATATATTTGTGTAAGACTGCATATATATGTGTAAAAATGAACTGAATATATATGTGTAAGAACTGAATATATATGTGTAAGAACTGAATATATATGTCTTAGAACGGAATATATATGTGTAAGAACTGAATATATATGTGTTAGAACGGAATATATATGTGTAAGAACTGAATATATATGCGTAAGAACGGAATATATATGTGTAAGAACGGAATATATATGTGTAAGAACTGAATATATGTGTAAGAACTGAATATATATGTGTAAGAACTGAATATATATGTGTTAGAACTGAATATATATGCATAAGAACTGAATATATATGTGTAAGAACTGAATATATATGTGTAAGAGCTGAATATATATGTGTAAGAACTAAATATATATGCGTAAGAATTGAATATATATGCGTAAGATAGGAATATATGTGTAAGAACTGAACATATATGCTTAAGAATTGAATATATATGTGTAAGAACTGAATATATGCGTAAGAACTGAATATATATGCCTAAGATCGGAATATATGTGTAAGAACTGAATATATATGCGTAAGATCAGAATATATGCGTAAGAACTGGACATATATGCGTAAGAATTGAATATATATGCGAAAGAACTGAATATATATGCGTAAGAAGTGAATATATATGTATAAGAACTGAATATATATGTGTAAGAACTGAATAAATATGTGTAAGAACTGAATATATATGTGTAAGAACTGAATATATTTGTGTAAGAACTGAATATATATGTGTAAGAACTGAATATATTTGTGTAAGAACTGAATATATATGCGTAAGATCGGAGTATATGTGTAAGAACTGAACATATATGCGTAAGAATTGAATATATATGCGTAAGAACTGAATGTATATGTGTAAGAACTGAATATATATGTGTAAGAACTGACGATATATGTGTAAGAACTGAATATATATGTGTGAGAACGGAATATGTATGTATAAGAACTGAATATATATGCGTAAGAACAGAATATATATGTGTAAGAACTGAATATATATGCGTAAGAACGGAATATATATGTGTAATAACTGAATATATATGTGTAAGAACTGAATATATATGTGTTAGAACGGAATATATATGTGTAAGAACTGAATATATATGCGTAAGAACGGAATATATATGTGTAAGAAATATATGTGTAAGAACTGAATATATATGTGTAAGAACTGAATATATATGTGTAGGAGCTGAATATATATGTGTAAGAACTGAATATATATGTGTAGGAGCTGAATATATATGCGTAAGAACGGAATATATATGTGTAAGAACGGAATATATATGTGTATGAACTGAATATATATGTGTAAGAACTGAATATATATTTGTTAGAACTGAATATATATGTGTAAGAACTGAATATATATGTGTAAGAACTGAATATATATGTGTAAGAGCTGAATATATATGTGTAAGAACTAAATATATATGAGTAAGAACTGAATATATATGCGTAAGATCGGAATATATGTGTAAGAACTGAACATATATGCGTAAGAATTGAATATATATGTGTAAGAACTGAATATATGCGTAAGAACTGAATATATGCGTAAGAACTGAATATATATGTGTAAGAACTGAATATATTTGTGTAAGAACTGCATATATATGTGTAAGAACTGAATATATATGCGTAATAACGGAATATATATGTGTAAGAACTGAATATACATGTGTAAGAACTGAATATATATGTGTTAGAACGGAATATATATGTGTAAGAACTGAATATATATGTGTAAGAACTGAATATATATGTGTAAGAGCTAAATATATATGTGTAAGAACTGAATATATATGCGTAAGAACGGATTATATATGTGTAAGAACTGAATATATATGTGTAAGAACTGAATATATATGTGTTAGAACGGAATATATATGTGTAAGAACTGAATATATATGCGTAAGAACGGAATATATATGTGTAAGAACTGAATATATATGTGTAAGAACTGAATATATATGTGTAGGAGCTGAATATATATGTGTAAGAACTGAATATATATGTGTAGGAGCTGAATATATATGCGTAAGAACGGAATATATATGTGTAAGAACGGAATATATATGTGTAAGAACTGAATATATATGTGTAAGAACTGAATATATATGTGTTAGAACTGAATATATATGTGTAAGAACTGAATATATATGTGTAAGAACTGAATATATATGTGTAAGAGCTGAATATATATGTGTAAGAACTGAATATATATGTGTTAGAACTGAATATATATGTGTAAGAACTGAATATATATGTGTAAGAACTGAATATATATGTGTAAGAGCTGAATATATATGTGTAAGAACTGAATATGTATGAGTAAGAACTGAATATATATGCGTAAGATCGGAATATATGTGTAAGAACTGAACATATATGCGTAAGAATTGAATATATATGTGTAAGAACTGAATATATGCGTAAGAACTGAATATATGCGTAAGAACTGAATATATATGTGTAAGAACTGAATATATTTGTGTAAGAACTGCATATATATGTGTAAGAACTGAATATATATGCGTAATAACGGAATATATATGTGTAAGAACTGAATATACATGTGTAAGAACTGAATATATATGTGTTAGAACGGAATATATATGTGTAAGAACTGAATATATATGTGTAAGAACTGAATATATATGTGTAAGAGCTAAATATATATGTGTAAGAACTGAATATATATGCGTAAGAACTGAATATATATGCGTAAGATCGGAATATATGTGTAAGAACTGAATATATTTGTTTAAGAACTGCATATATATGTGTAAGAATTGAATATATATGCGTAAGAACGGAATATATATGTGTAAGAACTGAATATATATGTGTAAGAACTGAATATATATGCATAAGAGCTGAATATATATGCGTAAGAACTGAATATATATGCGTAAGAACTGAATTTATATGTGTAAGAACTGAATATATGTGTGTAAAAACTGCATATATATGTGTAAGAACTGAATATATTTGTGTAAGAACTGCATATATATGTGTAAGAACTGAATATATATGCGTAAGAACGGAATATATATGTGTAAGAACTGAATATATATGTATAAGAACTGAATATATATGTGTAAGAACTGAATATATGTGTGTAAGAACTGCATATATATGTGTAAGAACTGAGTATATATGCTTAAGAACTGAATATATATGTGTAAGAACTGAATATATATGTGTAAGAACTGAATATATATGTGTTAGAACTGAATATATATGTGTAAGAACTGAATATATATGTGTTAGAACGGAATATATATGCGTAAGAACGGAATATATATGTGTAAGAACTGAATATATATGTGTAAGAACTGAATATATATGTTTAGAACTGAATATATATGTGTAAGAACTGAATTTATATGTGTAAGAACTGAATATATACGCGTAAGAACTGAATATATGCGTAAGAACTGAATATATGCGTAAGAACTGAATATATATGTGTAAGAACTGAATATATTTGTGTAAGAACTGCATATATATGTGTAAGAACTGAATATATATGTGTAAGAACTGAATATATATGTGTAAGAACTGAATATATATGTCTTAGAACGGAATATATATGTGTAAGAACTGAATATATATGTGTTAGAACGGAATATATATGTGTAAGAACTGAATATATATGCGTAAGAACGGAATATATATGTGTAAGAACGGAATATATATGTGTAAGAACTGAATATATATGTGTAAGAACTGAATATATATGTGTTAGAACTGAATATATATGTGTAAGAACTGAATATATATGTGTAAGAACTGAATATATATGTGTAAGAGCTGAATATATATGTGTAAGAACTAAATATATATGCGTAAGAATTGAATATATATGCGTAAGATCGGAATATATGTGTAAGAACTGAACATATATGCTTAAGAATTGAATATATATGTGTAAGAACTGAATATATGCGTAAGAACTGAATATATATGCCTAAGATCGGAATATATGTGTAAGAACTGAATATATATGCGTAAGATCAGAATATATGTGTAAGAACTGGACATATATGCGTAAGAATTGAATATATATGCGAAAGAACTGAATATATATGCGTAAGAAGTGAATATATATGTATAAGAACTGAATATATATGTGTAAGAACTGAATAAATATGTGTAAGAACTGAATATATATGTGTAAGAACTGAATATATTTGTGTAAGAACTGAATATATATGTGTAAGAACTGAATATATTTGTGTAAGAACTGAATATATATGCGTAAGATCGGAGTATATGTGTAAGAACTGAACATATATGCGTAAGAATTGAATATATATGCGTAAGAACTGAATGTATATGTGTAAGAACTGAATATATATGTGTAAGAACTGACGATATATGTGTAAGAACTGAATATATATGTGTGAGAACGGAATATATATGTGTAAGAACTGAATATATATGCGTAAGAACAGAATATATATGTGTAAGAACTGAATATATATGCGTAAGAACGGAATATATATGTGTAATAACTGAATATATATGTGTAAGAACTGAATATATATGTGTTAGAACGGAATATATATGTGTAAGAACTGAATATATATGCGTAAGAACGGAATATATATGTGTAAGAACTGAATATATATGTGTAAGAACTGAATATATATGTGTAGGAGCTGAATATATATGTGTAATCACTGAATATATATGTGTAGGAGCTGAATATATATGCGTAAGAACGGAATATATATGTGTAAGAACGGAATATATATGTGTAAGAACTGAATATATATGTGTAAGAACTGAATATATATTTGTTAGAACTGAATATATATGTGTAAGAACTGAATATATATGTGTAAGAACTGAATATATATGTGTAAGAGCTGAATATATATGTGTAAGAACTAAATATATATGAGTAAGAACTGAATATATATGCGTAAGATCGGAATATATGTGTAAGAACTGAACATATATGCGTAAGAATTGAATATATATGTGTAAGAACTGAATATATGCGTAAGAACTGAATATATGCGTAAGAACTGAATATATATGTGTAAGAACTGAATATATTTGTGTAAGAACTGCATATATATGTGTAAGAACTGAATATATATGCGTAAGAACTGAATATATATGTGTAAGAGCTGAATATATATGTGTAAGAGCTGAATATATATGTGTAAGAACTAAATATATATGCGTAAGAATTGAATATATATGCGTAAGATCGGAATATATGTGTAAGAACTGAACATATATGCTTAAGAATTGAATATATATGTGTAAGAACTGAATATATGCGTAAGAACTGAATATATATGCCTAAGATCGGAATATATGTGTAAGAACTGAATATATATGCGTAAGATCAGAATATATGTGTAAGAACTGGACATATATGCGTAAGAATTGAATATATATGCGAAAGAACTGAATATATATGCGTAAGAAGTGAATATATATGTATAAGAACTGAATATATATGTGTAAGAACTGAATAAATATGTGTAAGAACTGAATATATATGTGTAAGAACTGAATATATTTGTGTAAGAACTGAATATATATGTGTAAGAACTGAATATATTTGTGTAAGAACTGAATATATATGCGTAAGATCGGAGTATATGTGTAAGAACTGAACATATATGCGTAAGAATTGAATATATATGCGTAAGAACTGAATGTATATGTGTAAGAACTGAATATATATGTGTAAGAACTGACGATATATGTGTAAGAACTGAATATATATGTGTGAGAACGGAATATATATGTGTAAGAACTGAATATATATGCGTAAGAACAGAATATATATGTGTAAGAACTGAATATATATGCGTAAGAACGGAATATATATGTGTAATAACTGAATATATATGTGTAAGAACTGAATATATATGTGTTAGAACGGAATATATATGTGTAAGAACTGAATATATATGCGTAAGAACGGAATATATATGTGTAAGAACTGAATATATATGTGTAAGAACTGAATATATATGTGTAGGAGCTGAATATATATGTGTAAGAACTGAATATATATGTGTAGGAGCTGAATATATATGCGTAAGAACGGAATATATATGTGTAAGAACGGAATATATATGTGTAAGAACTGAATATATATGTGTAAGAACTGAATATATATTTGTTAGAACTGAATATATATGTGTAAGAACTGAATATATATGTGTAAGAACTGAATATATATGTGTAAGAGCTGAATATATATGTGTAAGAACTAAATATATATGAGTAAGAACTGAATATATATGCGTAAGATCGGAATATATGTGTAAGAACTGAACATATATGCGTAAGAATTGAATATATATGTGTAAGAACTGAATATATGCGTAAGAACTGAATATATGCGTAAGAACTGAATATATATGTGTAAGAACTGAATATATTTGTGTAAGAACTGCATATATATGTGTAAGAACTGAATATATATGCGTAATAACGGAATATATATGTGTAAGAACTGAATATACATGTGTAAGAACTGAATATATATGTGTTAGAACGGAATATATATGTGTAAGAACTGAATATATATGTGTAAGAACTGAATATATATGTGTAAGAGCTAAATATATATGTGTAAGAACTGAATATATATGCGTAAGAACGGATTATATATGTGTAAGAACTGAATATATATGTGTAAGAACTGAATATATATGTGTTAGAACGGAATATATATGTGTAAGAACTGAATATATAAGCGTAAGAACGGAATATATATGTGTAAGAACTGAATATATATGTGTAAGAACTGAATATATATGTGTAGGAGCTGAATATATATGTGTAAGAACTGAATATATATGTGTAGGAGCTGAATATATATGCGTAAGAACGGATTATATATGTGTAAGAACTGAATATATATGTGTAAGAACTGAATATATATGTGTTAGAACGGAATATATATGTGTTAGAACGGAATATATATGTGTAAGAACTGAATATATATGCGTAAGAACGGAATATATATGCGTAAGAACTGAATTTATATGTGTAAGAACTGAATATATGTGTGTAAAAACTGCATATATATGTGTAAGAACTGAATATATATGCGTAATAACGGAATATATATGTGTAAGAACTGAATATATATGTGTAAGAACAGAATATATATGTGTTAGAACGGAATATATATGTGTAGGAACTGAAAATATATGTGTAAGAACTGAATATATATGTGTAAGAGCTAAATATATATGTGTAAGAACTGAATATATATGCGTAAGAACTGAATATATATGCGTAAGATCGGAATATATGTGTAAGAACTGGACATATATGCGTAAGAATTGAATATATATGCGTAAGAACTGAATATATTTGTGTAAGAACTGCATATATATGTGTAAGAATTGAATATATATGCGTAAGAACGGAATATATATGTGTAAGAACTGAATATATATGTGTAATAACTGAATATATATGCATAAGAACTGAATATATATGCGTAAGAACTGAATATATATGCGTAAAAACTGAATTTATATGCTTTAGAATGTAATATATTTGCGTAAGAACTGAATATATATGTGTATGAACTGAATTATATATGTGTAAGAACTGAATATATATGCGTAAGAACGGAATATATATGTGTAAGACATGAATATATATGTATAAGAACTGAATATATATGTATAAAAACTGAATATATATGTGTAAGAACTGAATATATGCGTAAGAACTGAATATATGTGTAAGAACGGAATATATATGCGTAAGAACTGAATATATATGTGTAAGAACTGAATATATATGTGTAAGAACTGAATATATATGCATAAGAATGGAATATATATGTGTAAGAACTGAATATATTTGTATAAGAACTGAATATATATGTGTAAGAACTGAATATATATGTGTAAGAAATGAATATATGCATAAGAACGGAATATATGCGTAAGAACTGAATATATATGTGTAAGAACTGAATATATTTTTGTAAGAACTGCATATATATGTGTAAGAAATGAACATATATGCGTAAGAACTGAATATATATGCGTAAGAAGTGAATATATATGTGTAAGAACTGAATATATATGTGTAAGAACTGAATAAATATGTGTAAGAACGGAATATATATGTGTAACAACTGAATATATTTGTGTAAGAACTGAATATATATGCGTAAGATCGGAATATATGTGTAAGAACTGAATATATTTGTTTTAGAACTGCATATATATGTGTAAGAAGTGAATATATATGCGTAAGAACGGAATATATATGTGTAAGAACTGAATATATATGTGTAAGAACTGAATATATATGCATAAGAGCTGAATATATATGCGTAAGAACTGAATATATATGCGTAAGAACTGAATTTATATGTGTAAGAACTGAATATATTTGTGTAAGAACTGCATATATATGTGTAAGAACTGAATATATATGCGTAATAACGGAATATATATGTGTAAGAACTGAATATATATGTGTAAGAACTGAATATATATGTGTTAGAACGGAATATATATGTGTAGGAACTGAAAATATATGTGTAAGAACTGAATATATATGTGTAAGAGCTAAATATATATGTGTAAGAACTGAATATATATGCGTAAGAACTGAATATATATGCGTAAGATCGGAATATATGTGTAAGAACTGGACATATATGCGTAAGAATTGAATATATATGCGTGAGAACTGAATATATTTGTGTAAGAACTGCATATATATGTGTAAGAATTGAATATATATGCGTAAGAACGGAATATATATGTGTAAGAACTGAATATATATGTGTAATAACTGAATATATATGCATAAGAACTGAATATATATGCGTAAGAACTGAATATATATGCGTAAGAACTGAATTTATATGCTTAAGAATGTAATATATAAGCGTAAGAACTGAATATATATGTGTATGAACTGAATATATATGTGTAAGAACTGAATATATATGCGTAAGAACGGAATATATATGTGTAAGAACTGAATATATATGTATAAGAACTGAATATATATGTATAAGAACTGAATATATATGTGTAAGAACTGAATATATGCGTAAGAATGAAATATATATATGCGTAAGAACGGAATATATATGCGTAAGAACGGAATATATATGCGTAAGAACGGAATATAT
>JAWPHD010024359.1:0-19415 GCA_037043455.1 Cyrtodaria siliqua | reverse complement strand
GGAATATATATGTGTAAGAACGGAATATATATGTGTAAGAACGGAATATATATGTGTAAGAACGGAATATATATGCGTAAGAAAGGAATATATATGTGTAAGAACTGAATATATATGCGTAAGAACTGAATATATATGCGTAAAACTGAATATATATGTGTACGAACTGAATATATATGCGTAAGAATTGAATATATATGCGTAAGAACTGAATAAATATGCGTAAGAACGGAATATATATGTGTAAGAATGGAATATATATGTGTAAGAACGTAATATATATGCGTAAGAACGGAATATATATGTGTAAGAACGAAATATATATTTGTAAGAACGGAAAATATATGTGTAAGAACTGAATATATATGTGTAAGAACGGAATATATATGTGTAAGAACGGAATATATGTGTAAGAACTGAATATATATGTGTAAGAACTGAATATATATGTTGAAGAACTGAATATATATGTCTAAGAACTGAATATATATGCGTAAGAACTGAATATATATGCGTAAGAACTGAATATATATGTCTAAGAACTGAATATATATCCGTAAAAACTGAATATATATCCGTAAGAACTGAATATATATGCGTAAGAACTGAATATATTTGCGTAAGAACTGAATATATATGCGTAAAACTGAATATATATGCGTAAGAACTGAATATATATGTCTAAGAACGGAATATATATGTGTAAGAATTGAATATATATGTGTAAGAACGGAATATATATGTGTAAGAACGGAATATATATGTGTAAGAACGGAATATATGTGTAAGAACTGAATATATATGTGTAAGAACTGAATATATATGCGTAAGAACTGAATATATATGCGTAAGAACTGAATATATATGTCTAAGAACTGAATATATATCTGTAAGAACTGAATATATATGCGTAAGAACTGAATATATATGCGTAAGAATTGAATATATTTGCGTAAGAACTGGATATATATGCGTAAAACTGATTATATATGTGTAAGAACTGAATATATATGCGTAAGAACTGAATATATATTCGTAAGAACTGAATATATATGCGTAAAACTGAATATATATGTCTAAGAACTGAATATATATGCGTAAGAACTGAATATATATGCGTAAGAACTCAATATATATGCTTAAGAACTGAATATATATGCGTAAAACTGAATATATATGTGTAAGAACTGAATATATTTGCGTAAGAACTCAATATATATGCGTAAGAACTGAATATATATGTCTAAGAACTGAATATATATGCGTAAGAACTGATATATATGCGTAAGAACTGAATATATATGCGTAAGAAGGGAATATATATGTGTAAAAACTGAATATATATGTGTAAGAACTGAATATATATGTGTAAGAACTGAATATATATGCGTAAGAACTGAATATATATGCGTAAGAACTGAATATATATGCTTAAAACTGAATATATATGTGTACGAATTGAATATATATGCGTAAGAACTGAATATATATGCATAAGAATGGAATATATATGCGTAGGAACTGAATATATATGCGTAATAAATGAATATATATGCGTAAAACTGAATATATATGTCTAAGAACTGAATATATATCCGTAAGAACTGAATATATATGCGTAAGAACTGAATATATATGCGTAAGAATGGAATATATGTGTAAGAACGGAATATATATGTGTAAGAACGGAATATATATGTGTAAGAACGGAATATATATGCGTAAGAACGGAATATATATTTGTAAGAACTGAATATAAATGTGTAAGAACTGAATATTTATGTGTAAGAACGGAATATATATGTTTAAGAACGGAATATATATGTGTAAGAACGGAATATATATGTGTAAGAACGGAATATATATGTGTAAGAACTGAATATATATGTCTAAGAACTGAATATATATGTGTAAGAACTGAATATATATACGTAAGAACTGAATATATATGTCTAAGAACTGAATATGTATTCGTAAGAACTGAATATATATGCGTAAGAACTGAATATGTATGCGTAAGAACTGAATATATTTGCGTAAGAACTGAATATATATGCGTAAGAACTGAATATATATGCGTAAGAATGGAATATATGTGTAAGAACGGAATATATATGTGTAAGAACGGAATATATATGTGTAAGAACGGAATATATATGCGTAAGAACGGAATATATATGTGTAAGAACTGAATATATATGTGTAATAACTGAATATATATGTGTAAGAACGGAATATATATGTGTAAGAACGGAATATATATGTGTAAGAACGGAATATATATGTGTAAGAACTGAATATATATGTGTAAGAACGGAATATATATGTGTAAGAACTGAATATATATGTCTAAGAACTGAATATATATGCGTAAGAACTTAATATATATGTCTAAGAACTGAATATATATCCGTAAGAACTGAATATATATGCGTAAGAACTGAATATATATGCGTAAGAATGGAATATATGTGTAAGAACGGAATATATATGCGTAAGAACGGAATATATATGTGTAAGAACGGAATATATATGCGTAAGAACGGAATATATATTTGTAAGAACTGAATATAAATGTGTAAGAACTGAATATTTATGTGTAAGAACGGAATATATATGTGTAAGAACGGAATATATATGTGTAAGAACGGAATATATATGTGTAAGAACTGAATATATATGTCTAAGAACTGAATATATATGTGTAAGAACTGAATATATATACGTAAGAACTGAATATATATGTCTAAGAACTGAATATATATTCGTAAGAACTGAATATATATGCGTAAGAACTGAATATGTATGCGTAAGAACTGAATATATTTGCGTAAGAACTGAATATATATGCGTAAGAACTGAATATATATGCGTAAGAATGGAATATATGTGTAAGAACGGAATATATATGTGTAAGAACGGAATATATATGTGTAAGAACGGAATATATATGCGTAAGAACGGAATATATATGTGTAAGAACTGAATATATATGTGTAATAACTGAATATATATGTGTAAGAACGGAATATATATGTGTAAGAACGGAATATATATGTGTAAGAACGGAATATATATGTGTAAGAACGGAATATATATGTGTAAGAACTGAATATATATGTCTAAGAACTGAATATATATGAGTAAGAACTGAATATATATGCGTAAGAACTGAATATAAATGTCTAAGAACTGAATATATATTCGTAAGAACTGAATATATATGCGTAAGAACTGAATATATATGCGTAAGAACTGAATATATTTGCGTAAGAACTGAATATATATGCGTAAGAACTGAATATATATGTCTAAGAACTGGATATATATGCGTAAGAACTGAATATATATGCGTAAGAACTCAATATATATGCTTAAGAACTGAATATATATGCGTAAAACTGAATATATATGTGTAAGAACTGAATATATTTGCGTAAGAACTCAATATATATGCGTAAGAACTCAATATATATGTCTAAGAACTGAATATATATCCGTAAGAACTGAATATATATGCGTAAGAACTGAATATTTATGCGTAAGAAGGGAATATATATGTGTAAAAACTGAATATATATGTGTAAGAACTGAATATATATGTGTAAGAACTGAATATATATGCGTAAGAACTGAATATATATGCTTAAGAACTGAATATATATGCGTAAAACTGAATATATATGTGTACGAATTGAATATATATGCGTAAGAACTGAATATATATGCGTAAGAATTGAATATATATGCGTAAGATCTGAATATATATGCGTAAGAACGGAATATATATGTGTAAGAAAAGAATATATATGTGTACGAACTGAATATATATGCGTAAGAACTGAATATATATGCGTAAGAATGGAATATATATGCGTAAGAACTGAATATATATGCGTAAGAACGGAATATATATGTGTAAGAACTGAATATATATGCGTAAGAACTGAATATATATGTGTAAGAACTGAATATATATGCGTAAAACTGAATATATATGTGTACGAACTGAATATATATGCGTAAGAACTGAATATATATGCGTAAGAATTGAATATATATGTCTAAGAACTGAATATATATGCGTAAGACCTGAATATATATGCGTAAGAACGGAATATATATGTGTATGAACGGAATATATATGTGTAAGAACGGAATATATATGTGTAAGAACGTAATATATATGCGTAAGAACGGAATATATATGTGTAAGAACGGAATGTATATTTGTAAGAACGGAAAATATATGTGTAAGAACGAAATATATATGCTGAAGAACTGAATATATATGTCTAAGAACTGAATATATATGCGTAAGAACTGAATATATATGCGTAGGAACTGAATATATATGTCTAAGAACTGAATATATATCCGTAAGATCTGAATATATATGCGTAAGAACTGAATATATATGCGTAAGAACTGAATATATTTGGGTAAGAACTGAATATATATGCGTAAAACTGAATATATATGTGTAAGAACTGAATATATATGCATAAGAACTGAATATATATGCGTTAAAACTGAATATATATGCGTAAAACTGAATATATATGTCTAAAAACTGAATATATATGCGTAAGAACTGAATATATATGTCTAAGAACGGAATATATATGTGAAAGAACTGAATATATATGTGTAAGAACGGAATATATATGTGTAAAAACGGAATATATAATTGTAAGAACGGAATATATATATGTAAGAACTGAATATATATGCGTAAGAACGGAATATATATGCGTAAGAACTGAATATATATGTCTAAGAACTGAATATATATCTGTAAGAACTGAATATATATGCGTAAAAACTGAATATATCTGCGTAAGAACTGAATATATTTCTCAAGAACTGAATATATATGCGTAAAACTGAATATATATGTGTAAGAACTGAATATATATGCGTAAGAACTGAATATATATGCGTAATAACTGAATATATATGCGTAAAACTGAATATATATGTCTAAGAACTGAATATATATGCGTAAGAACTGAATATATATGTCTAAGAACTGAATATATAACACGAAGAACTGAATATATATGCGTAAGAACTGAATATATATGCGTAAGAATGGAATATATATGTGTAAGAACGGAATATATATGCGTAAGAATTGAATATATATGCGTAAGATCTGAATATATATGCGTAAGAACGGAATATATATGTGTAAGAAAAGAATATATATGTGTACGAACTGAATATATATGCGTAAGAACTGAATATATATGCGTAAGAATGGAATATATATGCGTAAGAACTGAATATATATGCGTAAGAACGGAATATATATGTGTAAGAACTGAATATATATGCGTAAGAACTGAATATATATGTGTAAGAACTGAATATATATGCGTAAAACTGAATATATATGTGTACGAACTGAATATATATGCGTAAGAACTGAATATATATGCGTAAGAATTGAATATATATGTCTAAGAACTGAATATATATGCGTAAGACCTGAATATATATGCGTAAGAACGGAATATATATGTGTATGAACGGAATATATATGTGTAAGAACGGAATATATATGTGTAAGAACGTAATATATATGCGTAAGAACGGAATATATATGTGTAAGAACGGAATGTATATTTGTAAGAACGGAAAATATATGTGTAAGAACGAAATATATATGCTGAAGAACTGAATATATATGTCTAAGAACTGAATATATATGCGTAAGAACTGAATATATATGCGTAGGAACTGAATATATATGTCTAAGAACTGAATATATATCCGTAAGAACTGAATATATATGCGTAAGAACTGAATATATATGCGTAAGAACTGAATATATTTGGGTAAGAACTGAATATATATGCGTAAAACTGAATATATATGTGTAAGAACTGAATATATATGCATAAGAACTGAATATATATGCGTTAAAACTGAATATATATGCGTAAAACTGAATATATATGTCTAAAAACTGAATATATATGCGTAAGAACTGAATATATATGTCTAAGAACGGAATATATATGTGAAAGAACTGAATATATATGTGTAAGAACGGAATATATATGTGTAAAAACGGAATATATAATTGTAAGAACGGAATATATATATGTAAGAACTGAATATATATGCGTAAGAACGGAATATATATGCGTAAGAACTGAATATATATGTCTAAGAACTGAATATATATCTGTAAGAACTGAATATGTATGCGTAAAAACTGAATATATCTGCGTAAGAACTGAATATATTTCTCAAGAACTGAATATATATGCGTAAAACTGAATATATATGTGTAAGAACTGAATATATATGCGTAAGAACTGAATATATATGCGTAATAACTGAATATATATGCGTAAAACTGAATATATATGTCTAAGAACTGAATATATATGCGTAAGAACTGAATATATATGTCTAAGAACTGAATATATAACCGTAAGAACTGTGAATATATATGCGTAAGAACTGAATATATATGCGTAAGAATGGAATATATATGTGTAAGAACGGAATATATATGTGTAAGAACGGAATATATATGTGTAAGAACGGAATATATATGCGTAAGAAAGGAATATATATGTGTAAGAACTGAATATATATGCGTAAGAACTGAATATATATGCGTAAAACTGAATATATATGTGTACGAACTGAATATATATGCGTAAGAATTGAATATATATGCGTAAGAACTGAATAAATATGCGTAAGAACGGAATATATATGTGTAAGAATGGAATATATATGTGTAAGAACGTAATATATATGCGTAAGAACGGAATATATATGTGTAAGAACGAAATATATATTTGTAAGAACGGAAAATATATGTGTAAGAACTGAATATATATGTGTAAGAACGGAATATATATGTGTAAGAACGGAATATATGTGTAAGAACTGAATATATATGTGTAAGAACTGAATATATATGTTGAAGAACTGAATATATATGTCTAAGAACTGAATATATATGCGTAAGAACTGAATATATATGCGTAAGAACTGAATATATATGTCTAAGAACTGAATATATATCCGTAAAAACTGAATATATATCCGTAAGAACTGAATATATATGCGTAAGAACTGAATATATTTGCGTAAGAACTGAATATATATGCGTAAAACTGAATATATATGCGTAAGAACTGAATATATATGTCTAAGAACGGAATATATATGTGTAAGAATTGAATATATATGTGTAAGAACGGAATATATATGTGTAAGAACTGAATATATATGTGTAAGAACGGAATATATATGTGTAAGAACGGAATATATGTGTAAGAACTGAATATATATGTGTAAGAACTGAATATATATGCGTAAGAACTGAATATATATGCGTAAGAACTGAATATATATGTCTAAGAACTGAATATATATCTGTAAGAACTGAATATATATGCGTAAGAACTGAATATATATGCGTAAGAATTGAATATATTTGCGTAAGAACTGGATATATATGCGTAAAACTGATTATATATGTGTAAGAACTGAATATATATGCGTAAGAACTGAATATATATTCGTAAGAACTGAATATATATGCGTAAAACTGAATATATATGTCTAAGAACTGAATATATATGCGTAAGAACTGAATATATATGCGTAAGAACTCAATATATGCTTAAGAACTGAATATATATGCGTAAAACTGAATATATATGTGTAAGAACTGAATATATTTGCGTAAGAACTCAATATATATGCGTAAGAACTGAATATATATGTCTAAGAACTGAATATATATGCGTAAGAACTGAATATATATGCGTAAGAACTGAATATATATGCGTAAGAAGGGAATATATATGTGTAAACACTGAATATATATGTGTAAGAACTGAATATATATGTGTAAGAACTGAATATATATGCGTAAGAACTGAATATATATGCGTACGAACTGAATATATATGTCTAAGAAATGAATATATATCCGTAAGAACTGAATATATATCCGTAAGAACTGAATATATATGCGTAAGAACTGAATATATTTGGGTAAGAACTGAATATATATGCGTAAAACTGAATATATATGTGTAAGAACTGAATATATATGCGTAAGTACTGAATATATATGCGTTATAACTGATTATATATGCGTAAAACTGAATATATATGTCTAAGAACTGAATATATATTCGTAAGAACGGAAAATCGTAAGAACTGAATATATATGCGTAAGAACTGAATATATTTGCGTAAGAACTGAATATATATGCGTAAAACTGAATATATATGCGTAAGAACTGAATATATATGCGTAACAACTGAATATATATGCGTAAGAACTGAATATATATGCGTAAAACTGAATATATATGTGTAAGAACTGAATATATATGCGTAACAACTGAATATATATGCGTAAGAACTGAATATATATGCGTAAAAATGAATATATATGTCTAAGAACTGAATATATATGCGTTATAAACTGAATATGTATGTCTAAGAACTGAATATATATCCGTAAGAACTGAATATATATGCGTAAGAATGGAATTTATATGTGTAAGAACTGAATATAGATGTGTACGAACTGAATATATATGCGTAAAACTGAATATATATGTGTAAGAACTGAATATATGTGTGTAAGAACTGAATATATATGCGTAAGAACTGGATATATATGCGTAAGAACTGAATATATATGCGTAAGAAGGGAATATATATGTGTAAGAACTGAATATATATGTGTAAGAACTGAATATATATGTGTAAGAAATGAATATATATGCGTAAGAACTGAATATATAAGCGTAAGAACTGAATATATATGCCTAAAACTGAAAATATATGTGTACGAACTGAATATATATGCGTAGGAACTGAATATATATGCCTAAAACTGAATATATATGTGTACGAACGGAATATATATGTGTAAGAACGGAATATATATGTGTAAGAACGGAATATATATGTGTAAGAACTTAATATATATGCGTAAGAACGGAATATATATGTGTAAGAACGGAATACATATTTGTAAGAGCGGAAAATATATGTGTAAGAACTGAATATATATGTGTAAGAACGGAATATATATGTGTAAGAACGGAATATATATATGTGTAAGAACTGAATATATATGTGTAAGAACTGAATATATATGTTTAAGAACTGAATATATATGTCTAAGAACTGAATATATATGCGTAAGAACTGAATATATATGCGTAAGAACTGAATATATATGTCTAAGAACTGAATATATATCCGTAAGAACTGAATATATATGCGTAAGAACTGAATATATATGCGTAAGAACTGAATATGTATGCGTAAAACTGAATATATATGCGTACTAACTGAATATATATGCGTAAGAACTGAATATATATGCGTAAGAACTGAATATATATGCGTAAGAACTCAATATATATGCTTAAGAACTGAATATATATTCGTAAAACTGAATATATATGTGTAAGAACTGAATATATATGCGTAAGAACTGAATATATATGCGTAAGAACTGAATATATATGCGTAAGAACTGAATATATATGCCTAAGAACGGAATATATATGTGTAAGAACGGAATATATATGTGTAAGAACTGAATATATATGTGTAAGAACTGAATATATATGTGTAAGAACTGAATATATATGTGTAAGAACTGAATATATATGCGTAAGAACTGAATATATAAGCGTAAGAACTGAATATATATGCCTAAAACTGAATATATATGTGTACGAACTGAATATATATGCGTAGGAACTGAATATATATGCCTAAAACTGAATATATATGTGTAAGAACGGAATATATATGTGTAAGAACGGAATATATATGTGTAAGAACGGAATATATATGTGTAAGAACTTAATATATATGCGTAAGAACGGAATATATATGTGTAAGAACGGAATACATATTTGTAAGAGCGGAAAATATATGTGTAAGAACTGAATATATATGTGTAAGAACGGAATATATATGTGTAAGAACGGAATATATATATGTGTAAGAACTGAATATATATGTGTAAGAACTGAATATATATGTTTAAGAACTGAATATATATGTCTAAGAACTGAATATATATGCGTAAGAACTGAATATATATGCGTAAGAACTGAATATATATGTCTAAGAACTGAATATATATCCGTAAGAACTGAATATATATGCGTAAGAACTGAATATATATGCGTAAGAACTGAATATGTATGCGTAAAACTGAATATATATGCGTACTAACTGAATATATATGCGTAAGAACTGAATATATATGCGTAAGAACTGAATATATATGCGTAAGAACTCAATATATATGCTTAAGAACTGAATATATATTCGTAAAACTGAATATATATGTGTAAGAACTGAAAATATATGCGTAAGAACTGAATATATATGCGTAAGAACTGAATATATATGCGTAAGAACTGAATATATATACCTAAGAACGGAATATATATGTGTAAGAACGGAATATATATGTGTAAGAACTGAATATATATGCGTAAGAACTGAATATATATGCGTAAGAACTGAATATATATGCGTAATAATTCAATATATATGCTTAAGAACTGAATATATATGCGTAAAACTGAAAATATATGTGTAAGAACTGAATATATATGCGTAAGAACTGAATATATATTCGTAAGAACTGCATATATATGCGTAAAACTGAATATATATGTCTAAGAACTGAATATATATGCGTAAGAACTGAATATATATGCGTAAGAACTCAATATATGCTTAAGAACGGAATATATATGCGTAAAACTGAATATATATGTGTAAGAACTGAATATATTTGCGTAAGAACTCAATATATATGCGTAAGAACTGAATATATATGTCTAAGAACTGAATATATATGCGTAAGAACTGAATATATATGCGTAAGAACTGAATATATATGCGTAAGAAGGGAATATATATGTGTAAAAACTGAATATATATGTGTAAGAACTGAATATATATGTGTAAGAACTGAATATATATGCGTAAGAACTGAATATATATGCGTACGAACTGAATATATATGTCTAAGAAATGAATATATATCCGTAAGAACTGAATATATATCCGTAAGAACTGAATATATATGCGTAAGAACTGAATATATTTGGGTAAGAACTGAATATATATGCGTAAAACTGAATATATATGTGTAAGAACTGAATATATATGCGTAAGTACTGAATATATATGCGTTATAACTGATTATATATGCGTAAAACTGAATATATATGTCTAAGAACTGAATATATATTCGTAAGAACGGAAAATCGTAAGAACTGAATATATATGCGTAAGAACTGAATATATTTGCGTAAGAACTGAATATATATGCGTAAAACTGAATATATATGCGTAAGAACTGAATATATATGCGTAACAACTGAATATATATGCGTAAGAACTGAATATATATGCGTAAAACTGAATATATATGTGTAAGAACTGAATATATATGCGTAACAACTGAATATATATGCGTAAGAACTGAATATATATGCGTAAAAATGAATATATATGTCTAAGAACTGAATATATATGCGTTATGAACTGAATATGTATGTCTAAGAACTGAATATATATCCGTAAGAACTGAATATATATGCGTAAGAATGGAATTTATATGTGTAAGAACTGAATATAGATGTGTACGAACTGAATATATATGCGTAAAACTGAATATATATGTGTAAGAACTGAATATATGTGTGTAAGAACTGAATATATATGCGTAAGAACTGGATATATATGCGTAAGAACTGAATATATATGCGTAAGAAGGGAATATATATGTGTAAGAACTGAATATATATGTGTAAGAACTGAATATATATGTGTAAGAAATGAATATATATGCGTAAGAACTGAATATATAAGCGTAAGAACTGAATATATATGCCTAAAACTGAATATATATGTGTACGAACTGAATATATATGCGTAGGAACTGAATATATATGTGTACGAACGGAATATATATGTGTAAGAACGGAATATATATGTGTAAGAACGGAATATATATGTGTAAGAACTTAATATATATGCGTAAGAACGGAATATATATTTGTAAGAACGGAATACATATTTGTAAGAGCGGAAAATATATGTGTAAGAACTGAATATATATGTGTAAGAACGGAATATATATGTGTAAGAACGGAATATATATATGTGTAAGAACTGAATATATATGTGTAAGAACTGAATATATATGTTTAAGAACTGAATATATATGTCTAAGAACTGAATATATATGCGTAAGAACTGAATATATATGCGTAAGAACTGAATATATATGTCTAAGAACTGAATATATATCCGTAAGAACTGAATATATATGCGTAAGAACTGAATATATATGCGTAAGAACTGAATATGTATGCGTAAAACTGAATATATATGCGTACTAACTGAATATATATGCGTAAGAACTGAATATATATGCGTAAGAACTGAATATATATGCGTAAGAACTCAATATATATGCTTAAGAACTGAATATATATTCGTAAAACTGAATATATATGTGTAAGAACTGAATATATATGCGTAAGAACTGAATATATATGCGTAAGAACTGAATATATATGCGTAAGAACTGAATATATATGCCTAAGAACGGAATATATATGTGTAAGAACGGAATATATATGTGTAAGAACTGAATATATATGTGTAAGAACTGAATATATATGTGTAAGAACTGAATATATATGTGTAAGAACTGAATATATATGCGTAAGAACTGAATATATAAGCGTAAGAACTGAATATATATGCCTAAAACTGAATATATATGTGTACGAACTGAATATATATGCGTAGGAACTGAATATATATGCCTAAAACTGAATATATATGTGTAAGAACGGAATATATATGTGTAAGAACGGAATATATATGTGTAAGAACGGAATATATATGTGTAAGAACTTAATATATATGCGTAAGAACGGAATATATATGTGTAAGAACGGAATACATATTTGTAAGAGCGGAAAATATATGTGTAAGAACTGAATATATATGTGTAAGAACGGAATATATATGTGTAAGAACGGAATATATATATGTGTAAGAACTGAATATATATGTGTAAGAACTGAATATATATGTTTAAGAACTGAATATATATGTCTAAGAACTGAATATATATGCGTAAGAACTGAATATATATGCGTAAGAACTGAATATATATGTCTAAGAACTGAATATATATCCGTAAGAACTGAATATATATGCGTAAGAACTGAATATATATGCGTAAGAACTGAATATGTATGCGTAAAACTGAATATATATGCGTACTAACTGAATATATATGCGTAAGAACTGAATATATATGCGTAAGAACTGAATATATATGCGTAAGAACTCAATATATATGCTTAAGAACTGAATATATATTCGTAAAACTGAATATATATGTGTAAGAACTGAAAATATATGCGTAAGAACTGAATATATATGCGTAAGAACTGAATATATATGCGTAAGAACTAAATATATATACCTAAGAACGGAATATATATGTGTAAGAATGGAATATATATGTGTAAGAACTGAATATATATGCGTAAGAACTGAATATATATGCGTAAGAACTGAATATATATGCGTAATAATTCAATATATATGCTTAGAACTGAATATATATGCGTAAAACTGAATATATATGTGTAAGAACTGAATATATATGCGTAAGAACTGAATATATATGCGTAAGAACTGAATATATATGCCTAAGAACGGAATATATATGTGTAAGAACGGAATATATATGTGTAAGAACAGAATATATATGTGTAAGAACGTAATATATATGCGTAAGAACGTAATATATATGTGTAAGAACGGAATATATATTTGTAAGAACGGAAAATATATGTGTACGAACGGAATATATATGTGTAAGAACTGAATATATATGTGTAGGAACGGAATATATATGTGTAAGAACGGAATATATATATGTGTAAGAACTGAATATATATGTGTAAGAACTGAATATATATGTTTAAGAACTGAATATATATGTCTAAGAACTGAATATATATGCGTAAGAACTGAATATATACGCGTAAGAACTGAATATATATGCGTAAGAACTGAATATATATGCGTAAAAACTGAATATATTTGCCTAAGGACTGAATATATATGCGTAAAACTGAATATATATGTGTAAGAACTAAATATATATGCGTAAGAACTGAATATATATGCGAAAAACTGAATATATATGTGTAAGAACTGAATATATATGCGTAACAACTGAATATATATGCGTAAGAACTAAATATATATGCGTAAAACTGAATATATATGTCTACGAACTGAATATATATGCGTAAGACCTGAATATATATGTCTAAGAACTGAATATGTATCCGAAAAAAGTGAATATATATGCGTAAGAACTGAATATATATGCGTAAGAACGGAATATATATGTGTAAGAACTGAATATATATGTGTAATAACTGAATATATATCCGTAAGAACTGAATGTATATGCGTAAAACTGAATATATATGTGTAAGAACTGAATATATATGCTTAGGAACTGAATATATATGCGTAAAACTGAATATATATGTGTAAGAACTGAATATATTTGCGTAAGAACTGAATATATATGCCTAAGAATTGAATATATATGTCTTAGAAGTGAATATATATCCGTAAGAACTGAATATATATGCGTAAGAACTAAATATATATGCGTAAGAAGGGAATATATATGTGTAAGAACTGAATATATATGTGTAAGAACTGAATATATATGTGTAAGAACTGAATATATTTGCGTAAGAACTGATTATATATGCGTAAGAACTGAATATATATGTCTAAGAACTGAATATATATCCGTAAGAACTGAATATATATGCGTAAGAACTGAATATATATGCGTAAGAAGGGAATATGTATGTGTAAGAACTGAATATATATGTGTAAGAACTGAATATATATGTGTTAGAACTGAATATATATCCGTAAGAACTGAATATATATGCGTAAGAACTGAATATATATGCCTAAAACTGAATATATATGTGTACGAACTGAATATATATGCGTAAAACTGAATATATATGCGTAAGAATTGAATATGTATGTCTAAGAACTGAATATATATGCGTAAGAACTGAATATATATGCGTAAGAACGGAATATATATGTGTAAGAACTGAATATATATGTGTAAGAACTGAATATATATGTTTAAGAACTGAATATATATGTCTAAGAACTGAATATATATGTGTAAGAACAGAATATATATGTGTAAGAACGTAATATATATGCGTAAGAACGTAATATATATGTGTAAGAACGGAATATATATTTGTAAGAACGGAAAATATATGTGTACGAACGGAATATATATGTGTAAGAACTGAATATATATGTGTAGGAACGGAATATATATGTGTAAGAACGGAATATATATATGTGTAAGAACTGAATATATATGTGTAAGAACTGAATATATATGTTTAAGAACTGAATATATATGTCTAAGAACTGAATATATATGCGTAAGAACTGAATATATACGCGTAAGAACTGAATATATATGCGTAAGAACTGAATATATATGCTTAAGAACTGAATATATTTGCCTAAGGACTGAATATATATGCGTAAAACTGAATATATATGTGTAAGAACTAAATATATATGCGTAAGAACTGAATATATATGCGAAAAACTGAATATATATGTGTAAGAACTGAAAATATATGCGTAACAACTGAATATATATGCGTAAGAACTAAATATATATGCGTAAAACTGAATATATATGTCTACGAACTGAATATATATGCGTAAGAACTGAATATATATGTCTAAGAACTGAATATATATCCGAAAGAAGTGAATATATATGCGTAAGAACTGAATATATATGCGTAAGAACGGAATATATATGTGTAAGAACTGAATATATATGTGTAATAACTGAATATATATCCGTAAGAACTGAATGTATATGCGTAAAACTGAATATATATGTGTAAGAACTGAATATATATGCTTAAGAACTGAATATATATGCGTAAAACTGAATATATATGTGTAAGAACTGAATATATTTGCCTAAGAACTGAATATATATGCGTAAGAATTGAATATATATGTCTTAGAAGTGAATATATATCCGTAAGAACTGAATATATATGCGTAAGAACTAAATATATATGCGTAAGAAGGGAATATATATGTGTAAGAACTGAATATATATGTGTAAGAACTGAATATATATGTGTAAGAACTGAATATATTTGCGTAAGAACTGATTATATATGCGTAAGAACTGAATATATATGTCTAAGAACTGAATATATATCCGTAAGAACTGAATATATATGCGTAAGAACTGAATATATAGGCGTAAGAAGGGAATATGTATGTGTAAGAACTGAATATATATGTGTAAGAACTGAATATATATGTGTTAGAACTGAATATATATCCGTAAGAACTGAATATATATGCGTAAGAACTGAATATATATGCCTAAAACTGAATATATATGTGTACGAACTGAATATATATGCGTAAAACTGAATATATATGCGTAAGAATTGAATATGTATGTCTAAGAACTGAATATATATGCGTAAGAACTGAATATATATGCGTAAGAACGGAATATATATGTGTAAGAACTGAATATATATGTGTAAGAACTGAATATATATGTTTAAGAACTGAATATATATGTCTAAGAACTGAATATATATGTGTAAGAACTGAATATATATGCGTAAGAACTGAATATATATGTCTAAGAACTGAATATATATCCGTAAGAACTGAATATATATGCGTAAGAACTGAATATATATGTCTAAGAATTGAATATATATCCGTAAGAACTGAATATATATGCGTAAGAACTGAATATATATGCGTAAAACTGAATATATATGCGTAATAACTGAATATATATGCGTAAGAACTGAATATATATGCGTAAGAACTGAATATATATGCGTAAGAACTCAATATATATGCTTAAGAACTGAATATATATGCGTAAAACTGAATATATATGTGTAAGAACTGAATATATATGCGTAAGAACTGAATATATATGCGTAAGAACTGAATATATATGCGTAAGAACTGAATATATATGCCTAAGAACGGAATATATATGTGTAAGAACGGAATATATATGTGTAAGAACTGAATATATATGTCTAAGAACTGAATATATATCAGTAAGAACTGAATATATATGCGTAAGAACTGAATATATATGCGTAAGAACTAAATATGTATGCGTAAAACTGAATATATATGCGTAAGAACTGAATATATATGCGTAATAATTCAATATATATGCTTAAGAACTGAATATATATGCGTAAAACTGAATATATATGTGTAAGAACTGAATATATATGCGTAAGAACTGAATATATATGCGTAAGAACTGAATATATATGCCTAATAACGGAATATATATGTGTAAGAACGGAATATATATGTGTAAGAACAGAATATATATGTGTAAGAACGTAATATATATGCGTAAGAACGTAATATATATGTGTAAGAACGGAATATATATTTGTAAGAACGGAAAATATATGTGTACCAACGGAATATATATGTGTAAGAACTGAATATATATGTGTAGGAACGGAATATATATGTGTAAGAACGGAATATATATATGTGTAAGAACTGAATATATATGTGTAAGAACTGAATATATATGTTTAAGAACTGAATATATATGTATAAGAACTGAATATATATGCGTAAGAACTGAATATATACGCGTAAGAACTGAATATATATGAGTAAGAACTGAATATATATGCGTAAGAACTGAATATATTTGCCTAAGGACTGAATATATATGCGTAAAACTGAATATATATGTGTAAGAACTAAATATATATGCGTAAGAACTGAATATATATGCGAAAAACTGAATATATATGTGTAAGAACTGAATATATATGCGTAACAACTGAATATATATGCGTAAGAACTAAATATATATGCGTAAAACTGAATATATATGTCTACGAACTGAATATATATGCGTAAGAACTGAATATATATGTCTAAGAACTGAATATATATCCGAAAGAAGTGAATATATATGCGTAAGAACTGAATATATATGCGTAAGAACGGAATATATATGTGTAAGAACTGAATATATATGTGTAATAACTGAATATATATCCGTAAGAACTGAATGTATATGCGTAAAACTGAATATATATGTGTAAGAAGTGAATATATATGCTTAGGAACTGAATATATATGCGTAAAACTGAATATATATGTGTAACAACTGAATATATTTGCGTAAGAACTGAATATATATGCGTAAGAATTGAATATATATGTCTTAGAAGTGAATATATATCCGTAAGAGCTGAATATATATGTGTAACAACTGAATATATATGCGTAAGACCTAAATATATATGCGTAAGAAGGGAATATATATGTGTAAGAACTGAATATATATGTGTAAGAACTGAATATATATGTGTAAGAACTGAATATATATGTCTAAGAACTGAATATATATCCGTAAGAACTGAATATATATGCGTAAGAACTGAATATATATGCGTAAGAAGGGAATATGTATGTGTAAGAACTGAATATATATGTGTAAGAACTGAATATATATGTTTAAGAACTGAATATATATGTATAAGAACTGAATATATATGCGTAAGAACTGAATATATACGCGTAAGAACTGAATATATATGAGTAAGAACTGAATATATATGCGTAAGAACTGAATATATTTGCCTAAGGACTGAATATATATGCGTAAAACTGAATATATATGTGTAAGAACTAAATATATATGCGTAAGAACTGAATATATATGCGAAAAACTGAATATATATGTGTAAGAACTGAATATATATGCGTAACAACTGAATATATATGCGTAAGAACTAAATATATATGCGTAAAACTGAATATATATGTCTACGAACTGAATATATATGCGTAAGAACTGAATATATATGTCTAAGAACTGAATATATATCCGAAAGAAGTGAATATATATGCGTAAGAACTGAATATATATGCGTAAGAACGGAATATATATGTGTAAGAACTGAATATATATGTGTAATAACTGAATATATATCCGTAAGAACTGAATGTATATGCGTAAAACTGAATATATATGTGTAAGAAGTGAATATATATGCTTAGGAACTGAATATATATGCGTAAAACTGAATATATATGTGTAACAACTGAATATATTTGCGTAAGAACTGAATATATATGCGTAAGAATTGAATATATATGTCTTAGAAGTGAATATATATCCGTAAGAACTGAATATATATGTGTTACAACTGAAT